>CAUDMG010001003.1:670000-710000 GCA_958450375.1 Homarus gammarus
CTTAGTTAAATATATAATTACACGTAAATTATATATATAGAGAATATTTCAAGTACAGAGTTATGTCATGATGGGAAAAAATGACGATAATAATTTTTTGTCAATACTTTACCCTGTCTGTTGAGGGGGTTGTGAGAGGGAGGTATAGGGAGAGGGGGATGGAGGAGGGGAGAGGGGGATGGAGGAGGGGAGAGGGAAGGCAGGGGGAGGGGGATGGGGAGAGGAACAGGGAAATGAAGAGGATGGGTTGGGAGAGGGAGAGGAGAAGGAGGGAGGGAGGATCAAGGAAAGAAAGAGGTAAGGAGAGGAAGGGATGGAGAAAGGGTAGAGAGAGAAGGGAGAGGGAGAGAGAGGGAGGGAGGTGAGATACAGCCAAGACGTTGAATTCGTATAAAAGAGAAAGAAAAAATACTGGCGCCTGGGCAGGAAGAAGGCGGGCGATGGTGATTGCTTATGCTGGCGAAGATAATGATTTATATATATATATATATTTGTGTGTGTGTTTGAGGCGAACTCTCCGTGGATATTGTTACTCTCTCCCCCACCGTCACCCTCTACCGTCACTCTCTACCGTCACTTACACCCCTACCGTCACCCTCTACCGTCATTCCCTCCCCTACCAACACAGACAGACCCTCCCTCACCCCCACCGTCACCCTCTACCGTCACCCTCTACCGTCACTTACACCCCTACCGTCACTCTCTACCGTCATTCCCTCCCCTACCAACACAGACAGACCCTCCCTCACCCCCACCGTCACCCTCTACCGTCACTTACACCCCTACCGTCACTCTCTACCGTCATTCCCTCCCCTACCAACACAGACAGACCCTCCCTCGCCCACCACCGTCACTTATGTTAACCTACAGGATGTGTTATTTTTCTTCCATTTATTATATCACTTAAATATATAGATTAATATTTCGCGTTCTTGGTCCGCCTGTAACTCGCCACTGTAACAAGGTGATTACACTGTCTCGGTAGTTAGCACTAGTGTTACCGATGATGTTAACATTAATAATGATAATAAAAATAAAATAGGGTAATATGTTAAGGGTAATACTGATGATGATAATAATAAGGAAGAAAGAAAAGAAGAATAGAGAGATGGAACTGATACCTCGTTTGTGGTCTCTCTCTATCTCTCGCTCTCTTTTCCACTCTCCTCCTCCGTCTCTCTCTCTAACCATCTCCTCTTCACTCGTCCCTCACTCTCACCTCCCCCCCCCACCACCTCCTCCTCCTCCATTACCCCCCTCTACTCTCTTCCCCCCTCCCCCCTCTTCATCTTCTTCCGCTCTCTTTTATCTCCCTCTTTCCCACCCTCCCTCTCCTTCCCCCTCTCTCTCCCTGCCTCTTCCCTTCTTCCTCTCCCCCACCCCCTTTTTCTCCCTCTTCTCTACCATCAGTTAAACTCCCTTATTCCCCGTCCTTATCTTCCCCTATATTCCTTCTCCCGTCTCTCTTTCTCTCTCCTAGTTCCCCTCTACTCCACACCACTCCATCCTTCCTCCTCCCCCACTCCCTCTCCTCCCTCACCTCTTACCCCCACCCTCCCCCCTCCACCCCCCCCCCAGCCTCTCTTCATTGCCTCAGACAGTCGACATGACGTCACACAATATCCGGGGAGAAAGGGCCTGTAAGGTGAAAGAAAAAAAGAAAGAAAACTCTCTCTCTCTCTCTCTCTCTAGTTCGTCATTCTCGTCTTAAATCCTTCTTCTCTTCCCTCTTTTGACTTAATATTTATTGTCTATCCATCTCTTATTTCCTTCCCTTCTTTCATGTTTTTGTTATCGTTTCTATACGTCTCCTTGTCTCCTTCTCTCTTCTCCCTCGTTTTATCAACCTTCTTCATTACCTACACTTCTTCCTTCTTCTTCTTGCTCCATCTTTACAACTGCTTTATCAACCTCATCCTCTTCCGTCTTCTTTCCTTCTCTGTTTTATCAATTTCTTCTCCATCTCCTTCATCCTCTTCCTTCCTCTCCTCCCTCTTCTTACCCGCTTCATCAACCTCTCTATTTATCTCCCTCTTCCTTCACCCTCCCCCCCTTCCTTCACCCTCCCCCCCTCTTCCTTCGCTGTCATTATTCCCCGCGTTTTATCTTATTACGAATCTGTCGCAGTTGGTTTGTCTGTCTGTGTGGCCGCGGCCTGCTGGTTCTCTGAGGGCATTTTTGTGGAGAATGGTGGCGATTAGGGCGAGTTTTTTGGTCCTTTAGGCGAGTGGTAACCTTTTTGGCGAATAGATTTAGTGAGTGTTTAAGATTTGGCGAGCGTTGAGTTGGCGAGTGGTAGCGGTTTTGGCGAATAGCTTTAGTGAGTGTAAGTTTGGGCGAGAGTAAGCATTTTGGCGATTAGTGAGCCTTGTAGTTTTGGCAAAGTTGATAGTATTTGGCGAGCGGTGGAGTTAAGATGATCATTTAATGAGCGTTGAAATTTTAGCGTGTTGGCGTTTCAGCGGAGATTTTGGCGTATTTTTCGTTATGGGAAAATATTCATCGTGTTTCGCGAATATTTGACTTTATTTGGCGATATTTTTCCGTAGTGAGCATTGTCATTTCAATTTTTTTTTGCCATGTTGACGAGTGTCAACATTATTGGCGAGTGTTGGCGATCTTGTCAAGTGTTGAAAAATCCTCGCCAATAATGAGAAAAATCCGGTTCACTCTTCGCCAAATTAATCAAAGGTTTATTGAAATTTAAATTCACAGCCTTTGAAATAAATTTAGAAATACATTGAGACTAAACTAAATAGTCTACCCCCAAAAAATATATTAAAAAAAAAATATATTAATTATATTTAGTGTTCTCCATTGTATATACCAAAATAGACTTTAAATAAAATCTCAATAATAATTAAAATATATTCCTTAACCCTATATTCCAAGTATACCGCATATTATATACGCAATTATTATACCAATCAGAATATACTCCACAGCGAATGTATATGTATTCCAAGGTATATCTAGGACATAACATACTCCAAGCTAACATACAGAGCATACAGAAAAATACTTGGAATTTACTGTACACTATATTAGGCTCACAGTATATAACAAGGTACATTCAGAGCATACTCCAAAAATTATAAAGAATTTAATCCAAAGTATATCCAAAAATATATTCCAAGAGAAGAGTATGTCTGTCGCAATCCAAATGTTTATTCATATTGGAGTTTATACTTTCACCAATAAGAAAAAGTTTACCTCCAAAACAGTTTCCACCCACGAAAAAAAGGTTTACACGAAGGAGAAAGTTTACCTAAAAAAAAAAAAAAAAAGGACATTTTAACACTACCTCCAAGACGAATATCACGGTAGAAAAGTTTACAAATTACCTCAAGAAAACTACAAGACAATGTTCTCCTCCAAAGCAAAGTTTATCTCCAAGGAAAAGTATAGACAAATGAAACCTCAATCTACATCTACTGTAAGTCAATCTACCTACATACCATCTTCACTACACCCCCGAGAGTTAACACTATAACAAAAAGCAAACTAAAAATAACTCTACCTTCACTAGAAAGTTTATCTACAGGGGTTAGTTTACCATTAGAGAGAGAGAGAGAGAGAGAGAGAGAGAGAGAGAGAGAGAGAGAGAGAGAGATTTTACCTGAAACAATTACCTACATCAAACTACATAAAAATAAATACCTCATACCTTACCTACCTATCTATTAACTTGGCTTCACTGGATAGATGGTGGGGAAGGCAGAGGTCTGTACTAGTGCTATGAAGCTCCTGGAGTTACCTGGAGAATTAGGCACCTGAGTTTATTATTTCACCTGGTGACTAAATGACCTAATGCTATACCTGAGGGGGGTAGGGTGTTAGGTAAGCATTTGGTTAAGTTAGGTTACCATTAGGATGTTTAATCCTCAGGTGAAATAAATCGGGATGCCTAAATAATTTTCAGGTAATCCTTCATGTCATGGCCGGCAGCTGATCCAACACTGCTTACACCCGGGTCATGCAACAGCCCCTTTGTCCATGCACCTCCGTCAGTGTTACTGTTTAAGCTGCCAGGGGTGTTTCTCACTCTCTTACGACAGATATAGACAACAATTAGGATCAATTCTTTACGAAAACAACCAATAATAATAATAATAATTCAAAGGTATACAATGTTAAGTTATCACACCGACCGTCTTGTTGTGAAAGTTACAATTAGTTTATTATTGTAGAGGTAAACAAACAACCTAATAAATAGGAGAAGATTTACCTGCCCTTCCGCGACCTGTGATGTCAGCCGTACGTAGCTGACACCCTGGGCTGACGAATTAAACTTCCGATACATAACGTCAGAGATCACGTATAACTGACACTCGAGGCTGACGAATTAAACCTCCCGATGCATAACGTCAGCCCCACGAACGTAAACAAATAACCCCACGACAAACAAACAAAGAATTAAAACTAACACTCACATTTGCCGCGGCTGTATCACGGACCCGGGACACCTGCTGTTACCTGTTAATAAGGAAAGAAACGTAAGTTAACACCTCACTAAGTTACACATACGATGACGCACAATACACAACAACAACTGCGTCAGGTAGGTGTGTGTGTGTCAGATTCTCAGGTGACGCTAATAGAGGCAATGACCTGTTGGAATTCGACTACCATTACACATGAATCCAGAGTCGAATCTTGACCCCTTTTGGCACATGGTAACTCCGGGAGCTTTATAAGACTCAACGTAATATGTGTAACTTTTAAAACTCAACCGGAAGAAGAGTTAAAAGGTTGAGAGAAAAGAAAGAAAAATAAAGAAAATGAAAGAAAACAACGAATGAATATTTATATATATGACTGGAGATTCGAGTTACAGAAGATTCCGAGAAGTAACCGAGAAGAGGAGGAGGACCAGTTCTGTACACTACCTTGAACCTAACCTAACCTAACCTAACCATAAAAAAATATATATATACAAAATTATATATAAAAATAAATATAATATACACTCGCATTTATACACATACATATATAATATACAGACGCATACACAAAAATATACATAAACACATTTACAAATATAATAATAATACAGTAATACATACATACAATTTTAACTCATACACGAAAAATTATATACTTACACACAGACAAACATACACACACATACAACAATAATAAAACAAATAGAAATTACACATACAAACACACATAAGACACTAACAACTAAAACAAACACATACAAACATACAAGACAGTATAGCTAGGAGCCACCCATCTGACCTGAGCCAAGTAGAGCCATAACAATAGTCAATACATATATATATATAAATTGATTATATAAATTATCTAAATATATTAACCACTTAAAATAAAAAATATATAAACACTAATAACTAAAAATCATATAAAAATACACGATTTATAAAATAATAATATACAAATTTATAACACAAAGCGGCCTATACCCGTTATACTGTAAAGGGGATATATACCTAAAATATATAAATAATAATAAAAATAAAGAATAAAAAATATGATAATTAATATACACAAAAACTAAACAATAATATACAGATAAGAGTAAAAGTTAATTATACAGAAAACAGAATAATATTACAATAAGTATATACAGGTAAATGAATAAATATATATATAAATACTACTACCAATAATAATAATAATAATAATAATAATAATAATAAACAAAGTCAGAACCTCAAACAATAAAATAAGCCTAAGAAAAATAATAAACTAAACTAAACTAAAATCATCCCTCTCACCCGCCTTTCCCGACCTAACTGATGGATTTATTACAATACTCTTTCCAAAGACCATACACATCGTCCCTCTTGTCGTAACACAGAGAAGAGCAACACAGCGACACCACGACATCGACAGTGACCTTGGGAAGTGTCGGCGTCACTGTCGGAAGATGAACACCCTCCCGAAATACCTACCAGCCTGCTCCGGCGACGCCCGTTCTGAGACGCCGCTTTGACTCAGTGTTTTATTTTTCGTGTTTTTCATTTTTTTTTTTTTTTTTAGGGATTCAAAGTATAGTTTTTGGACATGGTGGTGACGTGGGTAATGTTTTTGGAAATGGTGATATAACTTTTAAGTGTCGTTTCATTCCTGGTGGTAATGTTTAAGGTATCGGGAAACTACCCGAGGGAAAATAATCGGGACACTTTCATACCTGGAGGGAATAAAATCGGGACACTTTCATACCTGAAGGGGAAAAAATCGGGACACTTTCGTACCTTGTAAAGGTCCTCCTGTACCTGGCCGGGGGCAGGTAGTTTCACACCTTGTTTCCTGGGCCCTCAGGTCACCTCCAGGTACCACACTCATAATCATAGTGTCTGTCTCTTACTTTTTCTCTGCAGGTCTGTGTCTCATATTTTATTCTTTCTGTCTGTCTGTCTGTGTTTCTGTGTCTGTCTGTCTATCTATTAATTCTCCCTCTCTCCTCTCTCTCTCTCTCTCTCTCTCTCTCTCTCTCTCTCCTCTCATGAACCCGAAACCGTACACTGATACATTACTCTATCCATAAAGGCTTCGGATTCACGATTCTGAATCCCTCGAGGGTTCGTGGTTCAGAAGAGGCAATAGTACTTTTTGGGTGACTATACGAAGACAATAACAAGCTATAACTTAATTAAGCAGATAATTATATAACCTGTCTCTATCAACAATCATTATACGTGTTTATGTCACCTGATGACCTATAACGTATTGTGTGCTGGTTAATTTCAGAAAATGTCGAGGTCGAGCAGCTGTCGATCACTCCCTGTTAGAGCCTCACACATGCTGTCGATCACCCCCTAAGCCTCGATAATAACCATCACCAACTAGCTATCGTCGTCAATCTCCTCCACCAATCAGCGATAACTCTCTTGCCTTGGTTGGGTGTAAATAACCTGTTTTAAAGAGGTCATTATACTAGGTGTTAGACAAGTCCTTATGTACCTATAATGATTGATAATAATGATGTTCTACTTGTTATACCACCGTTGTTATATACCTTGCTTTAGTTATAGTAAGTAGAGGTAGTGAAAATAATACCCACTTCCAACTTATAATTTAACGGTTACTAATATTTAATGTAAGTAGAAAAAGGTAAATAATTTATAGTGTTAATTATTACAGGTGTTCAAGGATTTTTCGATCACCTGGCTTTATATTATAACTGTATGGAAATTACCTGTACCTATATCCAATAATTACATCTACACCTGTAATATATTTTAATTACCGGTAAAATCAATCAACACTTTTATGAAACTTTCATTATATGGAAAAAAATATTAATAATTTTATACTCTGATCCTGATAAGGTATGCAAATTAGTTTCCGTCTTTGGCCAAATGTGGTGGTGATGTTTCCAAAATAACTTCCCTAAATGTGAGTGCTGTCAATAGCTGTGGAGTGAGAGGGGGGGGGGGGGGCTGTGGGCAGGTGTGTGGGTGTGATTATGGCAGGCGCCTCCCACACCTTCTGCAGTCTCCTGCCGTCCACAGGTAATTAGGTGCAGAGGTGTGCAATCATCAGGGACTCACCTGTGTAATCAAGAGGCTGCCTCTGCACTGCTACCGCTACCCGAGACAGACGGACGGACAGACGAACACACGCAATCGTACAAGGACATACACAAATACCTACACGCACACAAACATATGCCCGACGGACCTACAAACAAACATACCAACATCCACACACACACAAACACCACAGACACAAACAGCACAGACAGACAGACAGATAAACGGCAATGCTGCATTAAGAGGAGATGCGCGTCTCTCCGCCACCGCCACGGGCAGCGACGGTGGCGGAGGTTGAGGATGCACCTTGGGCAGGTAAGTAGCACATTAGACAATTACTCCCAGACACAGCTGCCAATCTAGGGGGATGGAGGGGCGGGCCACGCATCAAGGAAAGTGTCCCTGGGGCGAGGGTGGCCACACTCGCGGGCCACGCCAGGTACACCCCTATACCTGTGCAATTTACATGTGAGCGATTTTTTTCTTCGTTTCATTAATTCGAAGACCTTAATACAGGTACAGGTGTGTGGATAATTATAGGTGAAAGTGTAGGTGCAGATACAGGTGGATACAGGAGTACAGCTATGGATACGAATATAGTTACAAGTACACATACAAATACAGGTACAAAATTAATTAGACGTAAATAAACAAGTTTAGATACAGATAAAAAGAAACGGATTACAAAATAGCAGGAACAAACGTAATGATTATGAACGAAATCCAAACATTAAACATAGGTGATTGAGGATTATTTCAAACCAAAGGTAATGAAGAACAGGTGAATGTACACACCTCACCTATGACGAACATCCACCAGTCAGATCAGGAGAGGCGCCCACTAAACAGACTAAACTTAACACAAAATTGAAACCCAGATCTTGTCCAATTCACTTCAGCTCAAAAGATCATCCAATACAGATGCACTTAAGTTCTCTCTCCTATAAGTGTCTTTCAGGGTTAAGACACTTACTATAGACGCTCCTACACTATACCAAATTACACCAATCCATCCCAGGAGAAAAACAAAACAAAAAAACACGTGATTCCCCTAGTCTTATGTTTGTTTATCCCGCGAACAGCTGATCTTAGTCACGTGACCGGAAGTCCATACATCACCATAATGTCCAAGACGTTGTTTACATTACACTCATGACGTCATACACCAGTTGAGGAGACATCAGCTGTAAGAGGAGACCAAGACAGCCAGGAGACTCTTAAGAACGTTTCCTACCTGACGTTTTTACCCTTATTACCTGTGACATCTCCGTGGAACGTTTTTTTATGCTGTGTATGTGTACGTTGTGGTTTGTATTCTTACTGTACATTCAATAACGTTAGTGTATGTATGTATGTATATCAGCCAGCCAGTCAGTCACCCAAAGCGCTGTTTCTCAAATACTTCATACAGTAATACTCTTCTCCAGCCGATGTTACTTCTTACCTGCACAGGTATAGAAATACAAGCATGACTAGCACTAAGGTGTATGAATGAGTATATATGTGATCATACAAGTATCCATTTATATGTACGAGTATACTGTAATAAGCAGGTATACAAATAATCATTTATAAGTATACATATGCACCAAGATGTATACATATAAGAGGATATTACACCTGTATAAGTAAAACTATACCACTTACACCTGTGAATTAATTAAAGAAAATAATTTATCTTACCTGGCATCTCCAGCAAGAAACAAACACATTGTAAACAGTCCCAAAGCCATGTACACAACACCCAAGCAAAAACATTGGTAACAGCAAATCAACACACTGAAAAGACTTCCCAAACAACCTTAGTTACTGAAACACTTGGAACACATTGACACGACACGAAAGAAACAAAACACTAACATCACATACTAAAAAAAAATTATAAATCAAGTTTTTTTCGGGTGTTTGTTTTTGTGTTCTTTTTGCTTTGTTTTTTTTTACTTGTACTTGTTTTTGCTTCTCACTGTACTTTCTGACTCCACAAGCGGCGGGGCAGTGTATGAGTTTTTATCAGTCTGTTCCGTTAGTTTTCTCTTTGTTTTACACAGCCAGTTATAAGTGACCCTTGTGTATACGTAGCGAGGTGTATGTATGTATGTATGTATGTATGTATGTATGTATGTATGTATGTTGCAATCTCTATCACACGGTAGATGAATCATGTCAGCGTATGTATGTACGTATTAACATGTATGTATGTATGTATGTATGTAGGTAGGTAGGTATGTATGTATGTATGTATACCCACCACGTGTGTATGCGGGCGTGTAGCAAGGCGTGTGTGTAAGGCGGAGAGCGTGCGGGCGTGTTAACAAGGAAATTACTGCCCGACACCAGAATAACAACACCCACGGTTTTTACTGCAGCCGCGACTCTCCCCTGGTTTCTATCTACCTATCCTGGGTTTCTTAATGTCAGTCACTCTCGAGGTTTCGTTCTCTCTTAGGGATTCAATATCTCAATATGGTTCCGTCAGGTGGTTTATAGGTTTCTAATTTTCACTTGACCTTCAGCGGTTTCTACTGGTAACAGAAGCCAGAGAAAACCAATAACAAGTTTTTAATTTTAACCTTTCACTAAAATGGTTTCTAAAGGAATAAATCACCAAACACCAAAAACCGGTTTTTAATATTCATCTTGGTCTCAAAGTGGTTTCTAATCATACCAAACACCACTAAAAAACACAAGAAAAGAATCAATTACACTCAACAACCTTCAATTTAAAAAGTAATGATACACGTCATCTAATTAACTCTCAAACAACCTCTAATGACTCTAATGATCTCAGCTAATTACCTTACCTTCTCAATAACCACAAGATCAATTTTATTCCAATGCCGTTAATAATATGGTAAATAATTATACTATACATGATTAATTATCTCCCGGAGGACTCGAACTTAATTATATTCAGGATTTTTATTGGTAAATATTACATTGCGTCCTGGGTGGAGTGTGAAGACAGGTATATACGCTTGTGGTGTTCTTGCGTATACGCTTTGGCCCTTATGGCGTAGGTATGGTTTTAAGACAGACAGATTGACAGACACAGGCATACAGGTTAAAACAGATAGAGACTGATTAATATATAGATAGATAGAGGCGATACACAAGCAGATATAGAGGTAGACAAACGAAACTGAAGTGAACCCGGCCAAGAACCAGACGAGACCTAAGTGAACCCGGCCACGAACCAGACGAGACCTAAGTGAACCCGGCCACGAACCAGACGAGACCTAAGTGAACCCGGCCACGAACCAGACGAGACCTAAGTGAACCCGGCCACGAACCAGACGAGACCTAAGTGAACCCGGCCACGAACCAGACGAGACCTAAGTGAACCCGGCCACGAACCAGACGAGACCCAAGTGAACCCGGTCAAGAACCAGACGAGACCTAAATGAACCCGGCCAAGAACCCACAATACACTTGAAGTCAGTCACCTTGGCCACGGGTGACTGCTTACGTCGATTTCTGGTTCATGTTGGTTCCCCGTTAGTCTTGGGTTCCCGGGTCGCTGGTTCGCATTGGTGGGAGGGAGAGGGGGTAAGGGGGGAGTAAGGGGGTAGTGGGGTAAGGGTAAGGAGGTAGTGGGTTAAGGGTGACGGAGGAGTGGGGGTAAGGGTGAAGGGAGTGGGTTAAGGGTGACGGAGGAGTGGGGGTAAGGGTGAAAGGAGTGGGTTAAGGGTGACGGAGGAGTGGGGGTAAGGGTGAAAGGAGTGGGTTAAGGGTGACGGAGGAGTGGGGGTAAGGGTGAAAGGAGTGGGTTAAGGGTAGAGTGGTGAATTGGGTGAATCAATTATATTCGTTCGTCAACTTACACAAAAAAATTAACTTTACAAATCTCCAAGAAACTAAAAGTGAGTCAGTATGATCAGTTCCCTCTGTTTAAGTAAGAGTGATATTCACGTTACGAATCTCTGAGAACGAGTGAGAGTTGGCAGCACTAGATGGGTGAATGAGGGAGAGGGTGATGGCGTTACAACTAATGGTCTAATGGCACACAGCACACGAGGTCTTCATGGTAACTGGTCAGGAGATGTTACTCATAGCCCCTACTTATGTTACTCATCGTCTGTATTCATGTTACTCATAGCCCCTTATTCATGTTACTCATTGCCCTTTATTCATGTTACTCATTGCCCCTTATTCATGTTACTCATTGCCCCATATTCATGTTACTCATTGCCCCTTATTCATGATGTTACTCACCTCTTCATCACTGATAATCATAATAATTACTAATAGATATTTCTGTACATGTCTGTCTGTCATAATTATTACTATCACTTTGTTTCTGTCTGTCCATTTCTTGCTTTCCAAATCCCCCCTGAAGAGTACTGTCTGTGTATGTCTGTCCATTTCCCGTTCTCCCCTCTCAACCCCCCTTAACTCCTTCCTCACCCCTCTCAACCCCTCTCCCCTCTCACAACCCCCCTTCCCCTCCTCCCCCTACCCATCCCTCTTGCCAGAAACCAGAAAAACTCCAATAAGCAGCATCTTGTTATTTCGCTGACAACCCAACAACCGCATATTAACACAGGTAAGGGTTCCAGCGTCCCCGTGTGGTAAGGCTTCCATGACCCTCGCAATATTAGACTCTTTTAACCGACCCAATAAGACTCATAATACCCACCAGTGACCAGGGGAGTCTAATTAGCCCTCTTTGGCGAGCTCTCACAAGTAAACATAGGAAGAACGGGAACATGTTATTGACACCTAGAAGAGATTTTCGGCACGTAAGTTTCTATTACATGATTCAGTTATTGGGAACAGGTGAGTCGATTGCTTTAAGTAATTCATGTATTAGTGGGGGGGTTTTCATATCCTATATTATATAAAGATTTCGTTTATGGTGGTATATTATGTAGTGATTTGTGTAGAACTCTTATATTAGGTGTAATGTATTGAGTTTCATCTAAGTAAATCCTATTGTGAATTTTGAGTGCATTTTCATTTTTATTTTATTTTTGTTTTTAATCAGATTACTATGTGATATGTTATCCAAGGTTTAATTAAATCAGGTGTATGACTATATTTTCTGTTATTAAGGATCACCTGAAGAAACTCCACCCCAGCTTATTTCACCTGAAGATTAATCACCCTAACGCCATTTGGGGGAAGTGATACAACGAGAGAGAGAGAGAGAGAGAGAGAGAGAGAGAGAGAGAGAGAGAGAGAGAGAGAGAGAGAGAGAGAGAGACACACTCCCTGGGTTCTTTCTCATAATGACTTAACTCAACATGATCACACCTCGCAAGTTTTCTCTCTCAAATTACACCAACTTCAGAGAAACGCTGCTCGCTTAATATATGGCCATGCACGCGATCATGTATACAATTATACTTATACACACACACACACACTCACGTGTGTATTTTGCTGCTTACTGATCTCTCTCTCTCTCTCTCTCTCTCTCTCTCTCTCTCTCTCCCTGTGTAATATCCGCACAAGTATTAACAACATTATACATATTTCTATACATTATTCATTCTTATATATCAAACACACTTACACACACAAATACAATTATTCATGCATACACTCATTCTGAAATATACATATCTATTATACATATACTTATAGTACTATGCATGTATAAGTTGGATTATTCACATTCACACTCATTCTTATCAATTCATATTCATGGCCTATGTATAATATGAATGACGAGACAAATTATTCATTTCCTTATACATAGTCTACTTACATACGTTAATAGTGAAGGTTTAGAGTTATACACGAAGGTAAACTCATTTGCATATGGAGATTAATTACCTGGGTATATGGAGGTGAGAGAGAGAGGCAAACGTAGATAAAAGCGACATACAAGCAGACAATGAGACAGGTAAACAAACAAACATACATACATAAAGAAGACAGATACAAACAGGTAAACAATCAAAAATACATAAAAACGGACAGACAGACAGACAGACAGATTGGCGGAAGTGATGACAGGTAGGAGTCAGGTGAACAAAATTGACTGTCCTTCAATTTCCTTCCATTATAAGACTCGGTAAACAATCAACCACTAATTACTCTCAGGTGTCAGGCAGCCAGGTGTGGTATATGGTAATTAGTGATATAATGAAGAGTAATGATAATGAATGATAAAGGGAAGTGAGTGAAAATGGATAATATATGAAGAATTATATAAAAGAATGAATTAAATTATATAACCATTCATATATTATTTAATCCATATGTAAATGAGAAGATTAATATTCATACATAAAAATCCATATCATGTATAATCTAATTAATTCCATAATACATAAGTAATGATATAAAATGACTAAAGAAAAAACCATACATGATTCTTGGTAAAGTTCGAATATCAATCATATAATCGAATCCCCCAAAACGAATCCCTTTTATCGATACGTTTCAGTACCGTTCGAATCTTAAACCTAATCACAGCATTCGAATCCCAATCACACGATCCAATCCCGTGATGAAACCCCTTTACGACGGTGTTCATATAACGTTCATGTCACCCCCCCCCCCCCCAAAAAAAAAATCGTACAGGGTCCCATTTAACCACCTGTGTCAATAACGAATCCTCAATCGCCGCTGGTATAATCTGACTGGCGATTGGCTAATGACCGGAAACTGGCGGCTGATTGGTCGCTGGGACATCACCTGACCAATTAACATGTCGAAGACTTCTCAATCTTACCGACAACACCGCCAGGGCTACCAATCTCTCACATGACTCATCCAGGTTTACCAATCCCCACACATAATGATTTAGCCATAAACAGAAAGAAAATCCCCCCAAAACAAAAAACAATAACAAACAAATCAACTAAAAACAAAACACAACCCAGAAACAAATAAAACGAACAAAAACGAATTTAACAGAAGAAGAAGAACAAGAAGAACAACAAGAAGAAGAACAATAAGAACAACAAGAACAAAATATCAGAAACAAACAAGAAACAAAAAAAAAAAGTCAATTATCCATCATCTTTTGGGAGTCAGTCAAGTACAGTACGACAGTTGGCAACGCTGGCCCGGGTTAAGGGAAATAGCAGGTAAGACGTTGGCAACACTGGCACGAAGGCTGGGTGGTGGGGATGGGAAGGGATGGGTGGGTTGGGGGTAGGAGGGTGGGTCGAGGGTGGGTAAGAGAGTGGGTCGAGGGTGGGTAGGAGAGTGGGTCGAGGGTTGGTAGGAGAGAGGGGTTGGGGGGTAGGAGAGTAGGTCGAGGGTGGGTAGGAGAGAGGGGTTGGGGGGTAAGATCGAAGAGGATTTGTAATTATCATTCTGTTTCCGTTTCCTCCTTACCCTTGTCATCTTCATAAGGGTGAACGTCGTCCTTGGAGGGTGGAGAAATAGGTCTGTCAGTTGGAGGTTAGGGTAGGTTAGGGTAGGGTAGGTTAGGTTAGGTTAGGTTAGGGTAGGGTAGGGTAGGTTAGGTTAGCTTTGGTTAGGTTAGGTTAGCTTTGGTTAGGTTAGGTTAGGTTAGGTTTGGTTAGGTTAGGGTAGGGTAGGTTAGGTTAGGTTAGCTTTGGTTAGGTTAGGTTAGGTTAGCTTTGGTTAGGTTAGGTTAGGGTGTCTAATATTAAGGCGAGATAAACTAGGGTGTCTAATCCTCAGGTGAATCATACCAGATAAAATAAACAAGACGAACAGATAATGAGAGAACAAATGATAACAATACTAAGAGCTGTGAGACGCAAAATAGGGTGTCCCAGAAAATGTCCTTCCCTCCCTGCCTGCTCCCTGAGAATGTCCTTCCCTCCCTGCCTGCTCCCTGAAAATGTCCTTCCCTCCCTGCCTGCTCCCTGAGACACTGTGAGTTGGAGGGAGGCAGGGAGGGAGGGAGGCAGGGAGCAAGGAGACAGGGAGAAGGTAAGAGATGAAGGGAGGGAGCAAGGAGACAGGAAGGGAGGGAGGAAAGAAGGCAGGGAGCATACAGGGAGAGAAGGAAGGAGGGACATCTTTCTGGGACACTATACTTCCAATACACGACCAAAAATCATGACTAAGCAGATACCATTGAGATAACAGGACTTACATGTTTAATAGGCACGATTTAAATGGACTAGTAGAGACAGTAGGCCTATATCTAGTTGGACACTGAATATAATTGGGACTCGAGATAGCAGTCCTTCGTTTAATGGGCACTAGGGTAGGATTGTTTGTTTTGTTAAATAAGCATGTTATTAGAAGGTTGATAAAAGGTATTGAGGTTTTTGTATAATGGGCACGATGCACAAGGGGCTATGTGATCCTCTGTTTTATAGGGACGACGTAAAGAGGACTAAAATCGCCTGTCTATTTAATCGGCACGACATAAAGAGCTTAAAAGATAAACGAATCCAGGTAAATTATATTGAAACACCTGAGCATTGGAGTTACCAGAAAATGACTTCTATAATTACTAACGCAGGAGCAATTACCTTCAGGTGTTCATAGTCGACATGATACTGTTTTTGGAGCGTGTGTGTGTGTGTGTGTGTGTGTGTGTGTAATCCATCCTTTAGGTCCATAAACACACTTTTCACGTCTTCCACACACACACACACACACACACACACACACACACACACACACACACACACACACACACCGTCATGCCCGGAGCTTAAAGGCCTTATGATGAGGCGTTTGACATGTAAATCGTTTAATTAATATGGTATTACACAGGTGAGTAATTATGCCGTAACACTGATGCTAATCCTGCTCTGTATATAATTATGCTGATGAGAGAGAGAGAGAGAGAGAGAGAGAGAGAGAGAGAGAGAGAGAGAGAGAGAGAGAGAGAGAGAGAGAGAGAGAGAGAGAGAGTAGAGATACGTATCAATAACTCCTTCCATTGTTCTGTTTGTGTGTGTGTGTGTGTGTGTGTGTGTGTGATCGGATGAATAAACCGGAGAGTAACGCCAGTAGTAATGACGCACTTCCTATGGGTGGTGGTAACGATGGTGATTCATAGTATGGTGATGGTGATGATGGAAGGACTACTAAGATGACTATGATAGTGTTGTTGAAGATAGTGATGCAGAAAAGAAAAAAGATGATAATAATAATAATAATAATAATAATAATAATAATAATAATAATAATGATGATGATGATGATGATGATGATGATGATAATAATAATAATAATAATAATAATTACAGGGAGGCAGCGGTACACGTGGTGAGGCGGGTGTGTAGTGGCTGCAGCAGGTGTGAGTTAATAACAGGTGTGTACAGGTGAGGTGCGCAACACACTCGTACACACCGCACCTCAACCCTGTTGACAATGCTGCACCACCCCACCCACACCCCGCACCACCCCACTCCACCCTACACTACTGCTTAAATGTTTCTTTGTATGTATGTATGTATGTATGTATGTGTGTGTTTCAGTATACAGTTGTAGATGTGGATGTGCAATGTGTGTGTATCTAAGTATATGTATTTGGATGTGGATTATGGATGGATGAATGGATGTTTACGTATGAGTGTATGTATATAAACACACATATGTCAGGGTGTAACTACGTGTGTGTGTGTGTGTGTGTGTGTGTTTAAGTACGCCTGGGTGGTTGTTGTGGGTGTCAATGCATTATTTAGGGCGGGCAATGTGAAGACCCACCCAATGTTCCCCCCCCCCCCCCCCCCACCACCTAATGACACGAATGGACAAAGTGGGCGGGTGGGCGGCGACATATACACACCCACCGCCCATGCCATTACTCCTCCATCATATTAATATGCAGTTTGGGCGGCGGTGGTGATGGGCGGCCAAACGTGCTGTTGCTAATCTCTCTCTCTCTCTCTCTCTCTCTCTCTCTCTCTCTCTCTCTCTCGTCCATTAATAATGTTTGTTAATGTTTTCTATTTTTCCAAATCAATTTTATAAGATGTTTAGGTTATAAATTGATGTTGTCTTATGAATGTTTTTCAAAAAATTTTAAAGTATTTTTTTGAAAGTTATTAATGATCCCCAGTTCTAACTGCCTCTAATGTATAATATAGCGATAAAAGTTACTTAATTCAGATGGAAATACCTGAAAAAGTACACTAAGTAACTGTGGACTATTATTACCACTACTACTACCACCACTAATACTACTACCACTACTACCACTAATACTACCACCACTACCACCACTAATACTACTACCACTACCACCACTAATACTACTACCACTACCACCACTAATACTACTACCACTACTAATACTACTACCACTACCACCACTAATACTACTACCACTACCACAACTAATACTACTACCACTACCACCACTAATACTACTACTACCACCACTACTACCACTACTACTAATAATAAACAAACAATAACCAATAAAATAAATACTGTATATTAATAACACCTCCTCCTCCTCCTTCGTCCCTCCCCTCCAAAAAAAAAAAGAAGCAATTTGCAGGCGGGAGAAAAATCGGCCTTAAACTACTGCCTCGTTAGGGCCAGAATTACCAGCCACCTCACGTAACCACCTACACCAATACCCTTATTGCTCTAACTTACACACACACACACACACACACACACACACTCATATCGACACAGAACACAAGTATACATACATCCATACACATACACACATGACCACAAATACAGAATCCTTCCCACAAACACACAAACACCGCTTATGCATCGGGGCAAAAATATGCCTTACTAGCAACAATCCATAAGGCCGTCACACCAGTACATCCAGCAAGGCGTGATGAACCATGAAGTGTCACACCTGCATGGCCTTACGTCACACCTTTATCATGACACGAGAAGTAATAGGGACGGGATGACCTTCTGCCTACTATTATGGTACAGTGGATATTCGTGGCGCTGTGACCTCCCTGTTGAGCATTTGGCACAGTAGGTTAGGTTAGGTTAGGTTAGGTTAGCTTTAGGTTAAGGTAAGGTATCGTCCAAGTCGTAAATATTCCGACAGATCGTAACGTTATACTCGACAATAATAAAAAAAATATCTATCGCTGGCCGGGGTGGTGATGGTGATGACAGGTTTTAGTGGGGGTATACCTGGTGCTGGTGGTGACTGTAAGCATCTGGTTCTGGTGTTGATCACTGTTATCTCATCCCGCTGGTATCCGGTGGTGGTGGTAGGTGGTCAAAGGTGATGGTTGGTGGTGATAGGTTATGGTAGGTGATGATGGTAGTGATGGTACGTAGTGGTAGTAATAGTAGTAGCCAATGGTAGGTAGTGGCAGGAGGAGCAGTAGCCAGTGGTAGGTAGTGGCAGGAGGAGCAGTGGTAGGTAGTGGTAGGAGGAGCAGTAGCCAGTGGTAGGTAGTGGCAGGAGGAGCAGTAGCCAGTGGTAGGTAGTGGCAGGAGGAGCAGTGGTAGGTAGTGGCAGGAGGAGCAGTAGTAGGTAGTGGCAGGAGGAGCAGTAGCCAGTGGTAAGTAGTGGCAGGAGGAGCAGTAGTAGGTAGTGGCAGGAGGAGCAGTAGCCAGTGGTAGGTAGTGGCAGGAGGAGCAGTGGCCAGTGGCAGGAGGAGCAGTAGCCAGTGGTAGGTAGTGGCAGGAGGAGCAGTAGCCAGTGGTAGGTAGTGGCAGGAGGAGCAGTAGGTAGTGGCAGGAGGAGCAGTAGGTAGTGGCAGGAGGAGCAGTAGCCAGTGGTAGGTGGCGTTGCGTGAGGGAGTGTCTGAGCATCTATCAGCCGCCTGTACACCGCCACCCCATCATCTGTGTTTTTGCTCGCCGCCAGATCGCCTAATTCATCCCTCATCCCTGGTTAACTCCTCGTAAATTCTCAAAGCACTGGTCGTGTTTGTTCTTCGTGTGGGGATAGACGGCGTTCCTGGTGAGATGTGGGTACAGGGCGGATAGTGCATGGATAGGTGGTGGTGTTCTTGTGGGTACAGTAAGTTAGGATGTGGATAGATGGTGTGTGGCTGTGAAGTTTGTGGGTACAGGGCGGATAGTGCATGGATAGGTGGTGGTGTTCTTGTGGGTACAGTAAGTTAGGCTTAGGCCTAGTCTCTCCCCCCCCCCCCTATCCTCCTCTACCCCTCCCTTTCTCTCCCCCCACCCTCCTTATCTCCCCCCTCCCACTCCCTATCCTCCTTCCCTCTACTCCCCTTCCTTCCTTCTATTATCATCGAAAATGTACAACAAACAAAGATTAATTAACACACAGGACAAAATACGGACATTCACTCAATTCACTAAAATATGCTGAGTGCAAGAATAGCATTAAACAGCGCTAACACTCATACACTCAGAGCCTTCTCAAGTGCACTCCAAAATGAAAAGAGCAATTAAACAACAAACAAATAACAACAAAGACAAACAAAACCTAAAGATATATGACCTAAACAAATAAACATAAACAATAAATAAAGACAAAAAGTTATCCGGACAGAAACACGTAGACTAAAATATATATTATTTTATATATCCTTTACATAACATTCTTCTAGAGGAGACAGATTCACGGCGATGATGATGATGGTGGTGAAGAGAGAGAGAGAGAGAGAGAGAGAGAGAGAGAGAGAGAGAGAGAGAGAGAGAGAGAGAGAGAGAGGCGGCGTGTTGGGGTAGTCGCGAGGGTCACCCAGCAGTTAGGACCAGGCACGGAGGGGATAATTGCATCTAATTCACACATCCTCCCCCGACACACCTCCCTATCCACTGGTGGGAAACATACGACACTGATTTCTGCGGTCGGCGACACCACAATTCTAAACCACAGCCGCCCACAAGGTTGACTTCTCCATTATAGGACAGTGTAAGAGTGGTCCTTAGTCTACCCCGGGAGGTATAGCTGGCTGGAGCGGACTAGAGGACGTAGTGGCGTCACGAAGGGTAGTCACATTGTGCCATATTCGTTTTAATCTTTCCTTGTCACGTTGAGTTTGCAGGTTGGAGTCACATTTTTTTTTAACTTGACGTTTTCGAGTAGTATTAATTGGAGTCATCTCACAAATTACACTTGGATGAGTTGGAATGACTTAATTGGTCGTTACTAAAGGAGACGTAATATTTTATCGAAACTGATAGCATGATTATTGAGAATAAAAAAAATGTGGAATTCGGTCACGGCGTGAACAAGGCTGAATGACTATGACGATCATGCTAGGTGTGTGAGGTGGTCCTTGACTCTGTGTCTTACGAGCTCCTACACTTGAGCTCAATTTCCCTTTCTCGTCACATTTAAACTTCCACTCATTGTCATAGCGACGTACACAATTATGGATATTCAGTCCCACAATCCTCAGCGTGTTCTCTCTCTCTCTCTCTCTCTCTCTCTCTCTCTCTCTCTCTCTCTCCTCCGCCCACAAGTCTTGCCTCTAATGCAGTCAATGAGAACTGTAAGGGAAGAGCTAATCACCACCATCAACAGTATACCCTTCACCAACTCCCACTGTTACATATTTCACTAATTTTTGTGACCCACCCACCAATCCACCCACCCGCCCATTTATCGCTCACAAGCCCACACCTAACAAACGACAAAAGTCAACCCATTTGGAAGGGACACACCTAATTCACTGCATCACTAATCACCCTCCCATACGGCCGAATAGTTCTCCCAGCTCTGTGTTTTCAGACCTGTTAAATATGCCATGATGGAGTCAACCGCAGCATAACCTTGAATCATCACCCCGATATTATTACTGTCGAATCACCGTAAAACGACACAGCCATAAGGAACACGATTGCAAACCCCCGTAATGAGGCTGTGGACCTTACAACAACGGGTGGGATGGCACTATTTGACTTTTTTTTTTCCCGTCGGGGTGAATGTTGCATGTTGGGAGTACGTTTTGTGTTAGAGGGATTCTATAACAAAGGGATTGTGGCTCGTCGATACTGTGTGTGTGTGGCCGAGGAGACATTAATGGTGGTATTTCTTCACTCGTTCTACAGTACAGTGGTATTAAACGTAAAACTGTGAACTGTGGAATGTATGGACGGACATAGCCACAGTGTAGGAGGAGGAGGGGGGAAAGAGGAGGAAGAGGAGGTGATGACGATAACCTCAGTGTGTGTATGGAGGAGTCAGCCACAACACCTTAAGAGTTAGTACAGGTAACAGCGACAGGTGAAGTGAATGACAAAACAAGTTGAATTAAATAAGGATTGAAAAAGATAGGAAAGTATTATGATAACACACACACACACACACACACACACACACACACACACACACACACACACACCACCAGAAAGCGCAAGTGAAAGAAAAAAATTAATAATCTGTGAATGAAGACCACAGGACGACTAAGAGGTTATGGGGTTCGCTCTTCGTGCCGCCGTGACGCTACGAGGCGATTTCTGGCTAGGTACGAACAGAAGGGGGGTGAGGGGGGGGAGAGGGGTGGAGGAGGGGTGGAGGAGGGGGAGGGGGCGGAGGAGGGGGAAGGAGGGAGAGAGAAAGGAGGGAGGAATGAGGGGGGGGAAAGGAAGTAGGGTGAAAGAAGGAGGGGGGAAAGAGGGGGAGAAGAAGAAGGGAAGGAAGTAAGGAGAAAGGGAAAGGATGTACAGGAAAGGAAGGAGGGGGAAATAGGTAGCCTTGACTTAGCACGGTAAGATGGGAGAGTTGCCCAACCTGTGATACAATAACACCCATGGCAAACCCACCTTGTGCGTGTGTGTGTGTGTGTGTGTGTGTGTGTATCACCAGCCGCTAAGACACACGGGGCCGTCGGTCAGCCAAGCCACTGACTGCCTCTTGGCGTATCTTGAAGAAGGTTTGAACCGTGACCTAACTCCCTCCTTCACCGCCTACTGCGGTATTATGACTCACAGGAGGTAGTGAGGCTGCTTACACACACACACACACACACACACACACCTAACCGCATGACACACACAACTCCCTCCTGACCATGTAACACCTGACACTAATTAAGCTACAGCCAGTTAGAAAGGTGCATCTATGTAGAGGAAAGAGGGTGTGTGACAACATCGTTCGGGGAATGACTGAGTGTTCGAGGAAACGATTAAGTGCTGGTGATGAACTAATGAAGGATGTTGTTTGTTCTGACCAACACACACATGACCTGAGAGAGAGAGAGAGAGAGAGAGAGAGAGAGAGAGAGAGAGAGAGAGAGAGAGAGAGAGAGAGAGCAACTTCGTCTCCCTCTCTCTCTCATCCCTGCCACTTGTCTGCATCTGGGAATTCTCATGAGCAAGTCAACCATTTTAAATCACTTCACACACACACACACACACACATACACACACACACACACACACCTGACTCACAAGCTAATAATGAAGTCTTCCTAAAACAAATCAAAACAAAGGAAACGATTGGATAAGAACTGGGCAGACTGGACAGAGACGCTGAAAAAAAACACGAAAAAAAGATGTTTGTTATAATGTTTAGTTCAAGACCGAAAAAAAAATGAAAACCGGACATGACGTTAATATTACTACTTTGTGACCAATCAGCGTTCAGTATTATTGGTCTCACAGCTAGTTGAGGCAATTACGGCCCAGCATGGAGGCCACGATCAATTCTAACAACCAATAAGACCAATGATCTCCCCTCTCTACCACCACAACCACCAGCACCCCACCTTCCCCACCACACCCTTCCCCAACACCCCCCTCCTCCCACCACCACCACACCCTTCTCCAACACCTCCACCAATCACCATCCTGTCCTGAGTTCCTCCTTGACTTTACACCTAAGCCAATCAGCACCATGCAACAAGTGTCGTCCACTAAATCCTCACCCAATCATCGTCACGCTTCCCCCGACACCTTAGACCAATCAGTGGCGAGGATTAGGCGGGGATTACGTATTCCCGGGGATATTAGAGCCCACACACAGAATGTCACTCCAGTATTTATGGCAGAACCAAGCTGGACCCATCGACCATTCTCCCCAGTTATTGAATCTGACACAATATTTATGCAGCCTCGTCAACACGTGGTCATAGGATTCCAATAACCAGAGATCCCACACCTATACCCACCGACCCACACACCAACCCATACCTACCCACTCAACAACCCACACCTACACACCCACCCATCCCTACCCACTCAACAACCCACACCTACACACCCACCCATACCTACCCACTCAACAACCCACACCTACAAACCCACCCAAACCCAACCACACCCGCCCCTATACCACTGTATCAGATCCAATCGACCAGTTCAACTACCATACGTACTCACACCTTAACTACCTTCCTTCACTTACTGTCTCAACCAATCAACGGAGGTAATTCAAAAACTATACATAAACACAAATCAAGTGAGGATTTGGCCCCAATTTATTTCACCTGATGATTAAACACCCCAACGCTACCTGGAGGTGAGGTTAGGTTAGGTTAGGTTGGCGTAAAGGTGTTTAATTATCAGGTGAAATAAGCTGGGGTGCCTAATCTTCACGTAATGCATCGTCTAACAACTATACCTACATACTAACTGGCACCCCGAACGCCTAAACTACCACACCAAACAACCAAACTACCTTGGTAACGACCCAATTAGCCCGTCAGACAACGTAACTACCATCATTATGAGCCGAAGTCCATCATATAACCTAATTATACGTTTAATTTGGTAAATATCTCCTAAGACATCCGTAATGACCCAATTAGTCCATGAGATCAGCAAAACACCATTGTAACTACCCAAGAAGCCCATCAGACCAGCTAAATACCAACTTGACGACCCTGCTAGCCCATCAGAGAATCCAAAATCACCTTAACGACCAATTAACGACCCTATTAGCCCATCAGACGAGCCAACAATCACCTTAACGACCAACAAACGGCTCTAACGACTCTAACCACCACCGAACGACGAACGACCACCATAACGACCTTATTAGCCCATCAGACGACCTAAAAACCACCCCTAACGACCAATATTCACCCTTAACAATCATCTAACGACCCTAACGACTAACAACCACCCCTAACAACCAAGTAACGACCAAAAATTACCTCTAACAACCAAGTAACGACACTAACGACCAACAATTACCCCTAACAACCAACTAACGACCGAACTACCACTACGCTAACACACCCCCTCCCCACATAACGGGGGGGGGGGGGAGGTGATAGTTGGTCTCCATTAACAATTTTATCCCGGAGAAGGTAACGATTGGTAGTGACGGAGATAATAACAGGTAGGCGGTCTCCCACGCCTTGGTAGGAAGTCTGGGGTCAACTCACGCCCACGCCCACACGCCCACGCTCTAGCCAGGTCGAGGACAATTTGAGGTGCTGAGGAAAATTTGGCGTTATGAAGACAATTTAGTGATTCAAAAATAATTCACGAGGTAGAATTTTAATGATGTTTTGTTATGTCTATCTATCTATCTATCTATCTATCTATCTAATCATTAAATAGAATAAGAATCACCTTTACGTACATCCTAGGAAAAAAAAGATACATCAAACGGGACATATTATTCACAATGATTAAATCGACAGGTGGTCATTGTAGCTTGTTCATCCTAGCATAAAAAATCGGAAGCAGGTGAAGTAGCCAGCGAGTTTGTGTAGGGGGAGGGGAAGGGAAGGGGGGTGGGGTGGAGGGTTGATGGAGGGGTGGGTTGGTGGGGGGAGGGGGGGGGTTGGTGGGGGGAGGGGGGGGTGGGGATAAGGTGGAGAGGGTATGATGTAGGGGTGAGGTAGTGGGGAGAGGTAGGGGAGGGGGAGGGAAGAGGAGGAGAGGGGAAGAGTGAGTTGACAGGGGAGGGGAGGAGAGGGGAGGGGGAGATATTCACCCATCTAAATCACAGGTAAATCATCAGGTGTCGTTCATTCATAGACAGTTTAATATTGATTCATATGGGATGGGGGGGGGGGGGAGGGTCTCTAATGATCTGTTTCCTCTTTTTGTGTGGACTGTGGCGATGGTTCTGGCTGGTTGGCCCTCTCGTCCACCCACACACCTATCCATCCCTCTCACCTATCCACTCTCTCACCTCCCTCCCTCTCACCCACTCACCCTCCAATCGTGACTCCTTAATAATCTGCCTTTGTTTGCGATTCCTGAGATGAATTTTACATATCCATCTATCCATCCACTCACCCATCAACCCATCCATCTATCCATCCACTCACCCATTAACCCATCCATCTATCCATCCACCCTCAACCAAAGATGAACATTAGTACAGGTGTCTCGGAATAACAATTAACATAAGTGATTTTTTTTTTTTGGGGGGGGGGGCGGATGTGACAGGTAAGCCAATTAACCTCACCTGTAGACAAATGGTTCACAAAACAGTCTGATGACACACCTTTGAACCCCTCAAATGAACCCTTTAAGTGAGTCTTTCTTGGGGGTGTTTCATCCCTTGTCGAACCTTGAGAAAAACTGATGATAGGAATGACACACACACACACACACACACACACACACACACACACACACACACACACACACCGCCAAAAACCACAGCGAGGCGCCCAGTGGCTACCCCCAGCAACAAGATACCATTTGCACGCACCGTATTTAATTGGCCTTTTCGCTCGTCTGCATGGATTAGAGTGTGATTCCTCTGGTTATTTCCACCCTAATTTGGGCAGCCTTGTGTGGGTTGGGTTGGGTCGGGTCGGGTCGGGTCGGGTCGGGTAATCAAAGACCTAAAACATATGTGGTGAATCTCGGATGTTGTCGGGATAATTATTATTGTTGGAATTTAATTTCTGCGACTCGAAAAACAATGGTGGGGGGTGGGAGGGGGATAAGAGAGGGGGTTGCGTGGGGTGGGGGGTGTGTGGGTGGATATGTGTGTGATATGATGTTGCTGGAGGGGGGGGGAGGGAGGGGGAAAGAGGAACCGAAGTTAGGAAAGGGGTAGATAGATTATTAGGGGTGGGAGATAAACGGGGGGGGGTGTATACCTATAGAGGGGAAGAAGGGAGGGAGGGAGAGAGAGAGAGAGAGAGAGAGAGAGAGAGAGAGAGAGAGAGAGAGAGAGAGAGAGAGAGAGAGAGAGAGAGAGAGAGAGAGAGAGATAAGTAAAGAAAGTGGACGCCTACACATACACTCGGCCTTGCGTGCATCTTACCATCACAACCAACAAGTCACACACACACACACACACACACACACACACACACACACACACCTTCCGGAACTGTGAAGACTAAACAACAATTTTACAGACACACGCAAAGGCCACCACACAACCACCTCACCAAGTAACGTGTTCCCGGGAGGTGTGGGTGGGTGACGCGTTCCTTGTACCAGTCAACAAGTTCCTAGACACGGAACAATGCACAAGGAACACATGGGGAGCCAACACGAAGCTTGATACACGGAACTATTGAAGCTGCGAGAGTTAACAGGAAAGGTGAACAGTCTATGTAACAAAAATAACAATTGCTTAACCTTTATCACACACCGTAATTATTAAGGCCATGATTAACAATATTGTGAACTTTTTAATACTTGTTTATCAGAACGCCATTAAAAGCCTCTAATTAAATCATTACTCCTTTATTATATTTTCCCTTATCTCTGTTACTTAATTTCCTCCATTAATTACCTTCACAGTAGAGTAAGATCACCTGTCTCCCTTACCTGTAAAGAGACAAAAGTATGTTAGTGTTAATTACATTTGTTATAATCAGGATAATTCATTACAATCACAATTATATATTAGAATCAGAAATAACTCAGAATTATATATTAGAATTAGAACTAAGAATCAGAATTAGAATTAGAATTTATGACTGCATATTAGAATTTCTTAATATAGGTAGATTTTATTTTAATTATAATCCGTTACTATAATAAAAATAACTTATTACAATTATCATCAATAAATCAGGATTATAATTGAAATAAGAATTAATATCCAAAACAACAAGAAGTGAAATACATAATAAGATTTGTTTTTGTATGTTCTCATGTAATATACCAAAGACGCCCGAGGTTAGGTCAGGTCAGGTCAGGTCAGGTCAGGTCAGGCCCATTTAGTAACACCACTGTGAGACGACTAGACAAGCACTGGGCAGATCAAGATGCCTGTCCGCTTCAGTACATCTCGTTGCGCCCACAACTGGTTAAATATATCTGGATACACAAGCCATTGACACTTTCTACCCCAAATATACACAAGTAACTTCAGTCTAATTCACCATTACAGTGTTCTGCCCACTGTAACACTTCTGCTGTAACACTTCCGCTGTAACACGTGTTCCATTTGTAAAATTGCATCTCTCGTTTATACAGTAAAAGCAAATGCCCAAACCACCTGTACCATGATATAAACATCACCACCATACTGTCATTTTCTCCAACATTACAAATAACAAAGTATAAACAATGTTAACTCCTCTACCACGACACTTTACTGCATGATAACAACTTAAGAGAGAACAAATTACTTATATTTTACTTAACACTACCAAAGAACACGACTATAATACCTAACAGAACAAGAAAATACTGTGTTATTATTTGTTCCGTGGGAAGAACTAAGACAGGCGGGAACAAGTAACAACAATAACATAAACAATAACAATGAGTCCTTCCCTCTCATCAATTTCCTCCTCCCCTTCCTCCTGTTCTTCCTCCTCTTCCTCACCCGCTTTCTCCTCCTCCTCGTCTTCTCCCCCTCCTCCTCCTTCTCCCCTGCATCCTCCTCCTCTTTCCCATCATAAATCTTCCTCCTCCTCCTCCTTCATCTTCCTCCTACACTAACTCAAATCCCCCCTCCCCTTATACTATGTGTGTGTGAAACGACTCCACAAAGCTACTTATTACACCTTGTAAATTTATCACTAACCGGTAATAAATTTCGTGTAATACAACTAATACATTACGAGAGGGAAAAAATTATCAACTCTTGGTAATAAATTCAAAATACATTATTACCGGTAAATTACATAATAAAAATGACATTAATAACTATGGAAATTATCCCTCTTGTGATGACCCCGGATTCTAAAAGGTCATAAATAATTTATTGATGTATTAAAAATGTATCAAATGCTCAGAGAAAATACATTATGATTTTTGCTCAATGTTGGGGGTTGTATAAAATGTATTAATACAACAAAAATAATACAGTCATGATGCATTAATTAGTTCCTCGTGGTTAAAAATACTAAAATAATACGTACCATGGATTATCATTTTTTCTATGGGTGTATCGATGTATAGTGTATAGTTACGTAATTAAAAAAAATACACCCATTAAAGTATATCACGAGAGAGAGAGAGAGAGAGAGAGAGAGAGAGAGAGAGAGAGAGAGAGAGAGAGAGAGAGAGAGAGAGAGAACACACAATTCACCTCTGATCATCACCTTCCCATCACGGCCTAAAAAAACCCACATTATCGACCACATATGAAGGAAGGAAAGGAGGAGAGGGAGGGGGTGAAGAGAGAGGGGGGGGGAAAACGTTCAGAATCTCTTTTGATTGGTTCCGAGGCGTACCGAATCCCTTCCAATCGATCCCCAAACACTCGTCCCCACCCCCCCTTACCTACCACTCCATCCCTCATCACCCCTTAATGTAATAGATTATCTCCCCGCTACTACTCCCCATTACTAATCTCCCCCCTTACACCCAAGACCCAGGTGTAGTCACAATAACCTGATACACAGATCAAGACCCTCGAGTCAAAACAATACTGACACCTTAAGTCCAAGACCTTAAGACCGGCCTCAGCCTCTTGTAAGTTCTTCATCCGCCTGGATTCAACTTTTATAACTTCCCCCCGGAGTCTTGGGTGTAGGGGGTGGGGGGGGGGGGAGGGTATGTGCGTGTGTGTGGGGGGGGTATGTTTGTGTGGGGGGATATGAGAGTGTGTGTGTGTGGAAAAATATAAATAAAAACCAAAACAAAAGTAAAATTAACAAAATATCATAATTCTGGTCCCCCCCCCCAAAAAATCATCATAATAAACTTTAATTCTCCATTAAGAGTTAAACAATAAATGAAGAGTTTCAGGTGAATGAAGACAAACCTATTCAAGAGTCTTAATTAATCCTACAATGAAAAACACCTGAGACTTGGATTCTTCTTACTGGAAATAAAATTAACATAACATAACCCCAGGTAGCATTAGGGTGATTATTACAGGTGATACAAACCAGGGTGTCTAATCTTCAAGTGCTTCCCCAAAAGACATTACACATATATTGCAACACAAAGAACAATAATCACAAAGCCAGACCCTAAAATATTACTACCATAACATTACAAAAAAAAAAAAATAATAATAATAAATAAAAT
This sequence comes from Homarus gammarus, assembly GCA_958450375.1. Classification (NCBI taxonomy): domain Eukaryota; kingdom Metazoa; phylum Arthropoda; class Malacostraca; order Decapoda; family Nephropidae; genus Homarus; species Homarus gammarus. The sequence goes on from CAUDMG010001003.1 coordinate 699,676, forward strand.
AAAAAATAATCGCCAAATAAATAAATAAATAAATAAAATATATAACGAGGATCGATATTCAGTGGTTCAGAATTAACGAAAATAACATAAATAACATAAATAACGCCGTAAATACCCCGTAACAACAAGACTTCGATATTATGAGTCGTAGAAACTATAAAGTTAAATCACGGTCGTAGTAAAATCAATCGAAATAAATTACACAAGGAAAAATAATCCCAAAATAAAGAAAAACTTGAAACAATTGGAAAAAAAAAATAAATTGACCTAAAAATTACAAATACAGGTGACGGTACAATGACAGTTACAGCAGGTAGACAAAACAATCACAACAGGTAGACAAAACAATCACAACAGGTGGACAAAACAGGCACAACAGGTAGACAAAACAATCACAACAGGTAGACAAAACAATCACAACAGGTAGACAAAACAATCACAACAGGTAGACTAAAATGACAACAGGTAGACAAAACAATCACAACAGGTAGACAAAACAATCACAACAGGTAGACAAATCAGGCACAACAGGTAGACGAAACAATCACAACAGGTAGACGAAACAATCACAACAGGTAGACAAAACAATCACAACAGGTAGACAAAACAATCACAACAGGTAGACAAAACAATCACAACAGGTAGACAAAACAGGCACAACAGGTAGACAAAACAATCACAACAGGTAGACAAAACAGGCACAACAGGTAGACAAAACAATTACAACAGGTAGACTAAAAATGACAACAGGTAGACAAAACAATCACAACAGGTAGACATAACAATCACAACAGGTAGACATAACAATCACAACAGGTAGACGAAACAATTACAACAGGTAGACAAAACAGGCACAACAGGTAGACAAAACAATCACAACAGGTAGACAAAACAATCACAACAGGTAGACAAAACAATCACAACAGGTAGGCAAAACAATCACAGCAGGTACACCAAACAATCACAACAGGTAGACAAAACAATTACAACAGGTAGACTAAAATGACAACAGGTAGACAAAACAATTACAACAGGTAGACAAAACAATCACAACAGGTAGACAAAACAGATACAACAGGTAGACAAAACAATCACAACAGGTAGACAAAACAATCACAACAGGCAGACAAAACAATCACAACAGGTAGACAAAACAATCACAACAGGTAGACAAAACAATCACCCCCCCCCCCCCCCCACCAACACACCCCAGCAGAGGGACGATATTCTGAGGGCATTTACCTTGAAGATAAACAAGAGGGCTGGGGAGGAGAGGGGGGTGTGATGGTGGGGAGGGGGGTGTGAGGGTGGGGAGGGGGCGGGGATGGAGGGGGGAGAGTGTGTGTGTGTGTGTGTGTGTGGGAGGAAGGAGGGAAAGGGTGGTGAGGGTAGGGGAGGGAAGGAAGGGGTGGGTGTGTGTGGGGGAGGGAAGGGTGTGTGGGTGTGTGTGGGGGAGGGAAGGGTGTGTGGGCGTGTGTGAAAGAAGGAGGGAGAGAGAGAAGGGGTGAGAGACGCTTCTCCTACTTCCTGTGTTTCAATTAGAAGTAAACTTACCTAATTAGCATCTCGGGGAAATAACCAGACAAAACAGCTTCCGTTCCCTGTGTTTGTCTTAACGTGGGATTATATAAACCTGGATTTATATATATATATATAAAATAGCCGAATTCTCAAACTACAAATAAATTACTGTTTATATTTTCAGTTCCCCCCTCCATATTCAACACCAGTTTACCTCAGCCACTATTACTCCCACTATGAAAGCTTAATAATGTATAAGACTCGGCGTAACAGAGAAGCTATATGTAAGGTTTATAACTATACTTCATGAGATTGATAGAGGGGCAAGAGGTACTAAATAACATCAACTGGTAACACACTGTAACAAAAGGATTTATGACGATATAACATAAATGGATTAAAAAAAATACAGTGGCGGTGATCAGCTGACTGGAGAGAGAGAGAGAGAGAGAGAGAGAGAGAGAGAGAGAGAGAGAGAGAGAGAGAGAGAGAGAGAGAGAGAGAGACCATACATACATGCACACGTAAACAAAACTCAATTCCCTTTAATTTTGCATTCAACCAAAAAAAACACAAATCACAGGTAATTTACAGGTAATAAATAAATCACACCAATAACACAAGCAAGATACAATGATCTATATTTTACACACTGACAATATATTAATGATTCGGTTCCCTTCATCTACATATGTTTTAGGGGGGAGGGGGCTTGGATAGGCGAGGGAAGTGGGGGGGGAGAGAATGGGGTAGGGGAGGAAGAGGGAGGGGGAAGGAGGGGGAAGGGGGGAAAGAGGGGGAGGAGGGACCTGTCAACAATCGTAAGCCAGAACGGAAATTCCTAGCTAGTGTTTTGTGATCCATTTACCTGTAACAAATACCTGTGTACTTCAACAACTACACCTCACTACTCGTCATTGTCAGGTTGTGAGTGTACTCGTGTGTGTGTGTGTAATGGACTCGAGTTGTATATATGTGTAACTAACCACCTGGAAAGACGAGTACAATACGAGTCAGTCATTATGTAGTACAGGTGATCTAGGATGGAGAGTAAAGGTGTATAGTACATGATTTAAACGGGTCTATGGGTCTCACACACACACACACACACACACACACACACACACACACACACACAGGGAACAATAACCACAACAACAATCAACTCACTACAAATACCAAACACCAACAACAATTCATAACTATCACCAACAATAAACATTATCAACTATTAGCACTACTACTACTACCAGCAACAGCAAACAATAATCACCCGCACCTAAATAACCACCACTACCACTTCCACCACTACCAACAACCATCAACTACTAACACCACCACCAAACAACCACCGCTACCACCATCCAACAACAAACATTATATCTTAACAGGGGCGTCATTTTATAACCTGTGCCCGCGGCTAGTAATTTACCCCCCACCCCCACCCACTTCCCCACCCACCCACCCACCCCCAGAAACTTACACCCAGATCCCCAGGTGTGAGAGAACGTCCTCTTCTTCTTCCTCCTCCTCTCCACCCACCTACCTATCCTCCCCCCTCCCTCCCCTCCCCACCCTCCTAATCTTAATCTAACCTAATCTAATTCAAACTCAACCTAACCTAACCCCACACCAGGTAGCGTTAGGGTGTTTAATCAACAGGTGACATAGACTGAAGGGGGAGGGACTAAACTAAACTAAGCTACATGTAACCTAAAACACACAGAAAAACATCTTCATATTCCTAGTATAAAATAACCAAGAAGAAATAAATAAAAATAATAATATATTTTACCACAAATACATTTATCGTTAAAAAAAAACTATAAAAGAAGGTGATAAGAGAAGGGTGATAAAGGGGGGACAGAAGGGGTGATAAAGGGGGGGAAGAGAGCATAAATGAAGATAAATCAGTGTTATTGTGGAGTGTTGGGCTGCCACCTGTGTTAAGGAGGTATAATTAAGACACCTGCGGCAATTAGACAGTAAACCTGGTGAGTGTGCCGGCGTCCACACGAGCTGGCCCAAAAATTTATCACAGGGGTTTATTGCCGGTACCTGTTGACCTGTACGCCCATCCCTAGTACCTGATAACCTGTACGCCCATCCCCAGTACCCGATAACCTGTACGCCCATCCCCAGTACCTGTTAACCTGTACGCCCATCCCCAGTACCTGTTGACCTGTACGCCCATCCCTAGTACCTCATAACCTGTACGCCCATCCCCAGTACCTGATAACCTGTACGCCCATCCCCAGTACCCGATAACCTGTACGCCCATCCCCAGTACCTGTTAACCTGTACGCCCATCCCCAGTACCCGATAACCTGTACGCCCATCAATAGTACCTCATAACCTGCACGCCCACCTTATACCGACATCTCTGGTAACTAAACCTGTAACCTGTAACAAAATCTAAACATAATTACCAAATATTAACATAAATTCCTATCACAAAATCACTCATGAAATCCCATTAAAAATATCATCCTCATTAATCCTATTTATCCATAAAAGGATTTAAAAGTGAATTACCGTAACAACAACAACAAACTACCCGCTATCATAAAGGGCAATAAATCATGAAATCCTAAGGGTGGATTTTCATTCAGTAATCCACCCCGATAGAAGAAATTAATCCAGGGATCGCATTAGAGGGATTAATCACCTTCCTTGCATTACGCCTAAGACGGTAATAAAATCTGATGAAATATCCTAAGAGTTGTTTTTGTTTCCCTGTGACGTAATGTGTGTAACTACGGTGAAGATAATTACAATGGTAAATAATGTAAATAAACAATGAAATATCAACCTACTCCAAGCAACACATCATCCACATCCACCAAGCAACACATCATCCACATCCACCAAGCAACACCTCATCCACATCCACCAAGCAACACACCATCCACATCCACCAAGCAACACATCATCCACATCCACCAAGCAACACATCATCCACATCCACCAAGCAACACATCATCCACATCCACCAAGCAACACATCCACATCCACCAAGCAACACCCCATCCACATCCACCAAGCAACACATCATCCACATCCACCAAGCAACACACCATCCACATCCACCAAGCAACACCCCATCCACATCCACCAAGCAACACCCCATCCACATCCACCAAGCAACACCCCATCCACATCCACCAAGCAACACCCCATCCACATCCACCAAGCAACACCCCATCCACATCCACCAAGCAACACATCATCCACATCCACCAAGCAACACATCATCCACATCCACCAAGCAACACATCATCCACATCCACCAAGCAACACATCATCCACATCCACCAAGCAACACCCCATCCACATCCACCAAGCAACACATCATCCACATCCACCAAGCAACACCCCATCCACATCCACCAAGCAACACCCCATCCACATCCACCAAGCAACACATCATCCACATCCACCAAACAACACCCCATCCACATCCACCAAGCAACACCCCATCCACATCCACCAAACAACACCCCATCCACATCCACCAAGCAACACCTATATAACTTTCCACAAAAAGAAAGAAAACGAAAAAAAAGAAAAGAAAATAAATATATAAATAAAAAAAACTAAAGTCCAGGTAATAAGAAATAGACGATTATTGATTACCGACATAATAACAAAGGTTAGTGTGATATAATACAGCACAGGTACAGTTATAATACAGAGGGTACAGTACTTTATTATCATACTCTTCTGTTATTACACCAGTAGCCAGTACAGTACAGGGTGTGTCAAAAAGTACACAGTCATAGCTAAATTCGACCATTTACATTTATTTTAACACTAACGTTACCAACATACATACGGATGCTTCGTCTTATATATAGTCACCTTCTAAACATTTCTCAAGTCTTTCTATGTTAATTTTTTTTTTTATGCACCCGGTACAAAAATGTATTTCTTCAAAATCTCGATATATGACAACGAAACTTTTTTTGGACACCCTGTACCTTTCATTACCACTGAGGTTTACGACCATTAACTCGTAATGTGGGTCAGGTTAGGTTAGGTTAGGTCAGGTTAGGTTAGGTTAGATAATAAGATATACCTGCTGTTAATTCACTACCTATATAGATACCAAACAGTATTTCCGAGGTAAGGAGTCACTAATTACCAGCTTACCTGTATACCGTGAGTCAGGTGAACTAAGTCGTGATATTCTTCGTCTGTTATTACACCTGTACACAATAATGGACTACTATTTCATTACGATTATTCATGAAGGTAATAATGCGCAATGTAAGGCAGGTATAAGGTGTAATATAAGGCAGGTATAAGGTGTAACGTACAGGTGTATTAACTCATTATCTTGTCTGTTATTACCTGAGTATAGAGGATATTTTACTGCCGTGTTATTAAGAGATCACCTGATGATTAGACACCCTAACTTAACCTAACCCCACTCCCAGGTAACGTTAGGGGACTTAATCAACAGGTGAAATAAGCTGGGGGACTAGTCTTCAGGTGATCCTTATGAAGTTATGTGCAAGGACTGAGTCGTAATGTTGCTCTACACACACACACACACACACACACAAATATATATATATATAGGTAATAAATGTCTGATAAATACTAACACGATAACAATAAAACCTAACCTAACCCAACACGATAACAGCAGTAAAACAGCTAATGCATAAGGCTGTAATTCCTTCTCTTTCTTATGTAAAATTATCCTTATATAGTCGACGTGAACTACATGGTGCCATAACTACACTTAAGATATTATGACTTTAGTAGATATATTTTTTTCGTTCCTTTAAACTGAATTCAGATAAAAACCTTACCTTCGAATCTTTGAGAATCCTGAATCTGAGGCGCTGGAGTGTGGGAGAGGGAGGGAGGGCACACACACACACACAGCTGTACTGTTTCTGCTAACGATAAACACATGGAAAACTACCACAACTACCACCACCATCATAACCAACCCTACCAACTACCTCAACCATTACCATCACTTCAACCACACCTCCCATAACCAGATAACTGAGTGACTTGAGTGAGTGAGTGACACGAGACACTCACCCGATCACTCAATAATACCAACACAATACTTCTACGATGGGATGACCCGTAGTATCAATTCCCCATTAACATGAATGATCCAACACCTCCACACACCTCACCCACCCTCACCCTCCACACACCTCACCCACCCTCACCCTCCACACACCTCACCCACCTCATCCATCTACCTCACACCTCACCCTCCACACACCTCACCCACCTCGTCCATCTACCTCACACCTCACCCACCGTCCACACACGTCACCCACCCACCTCACCCATCTACCTCACACCTCACCCACCCACCTCACCCATCTACCGTACACACAAAAGGTAAAAGGTAAAAAAAAAAAACTTAAAATATATCAATCAAGTTAAGGCGTCTTGGTGGTATAGTCTAGGCCGGTTATGAGGGTGAAGAATGGGTGACAATATTGACGTTTGAGGAAGGTAGGGTACAAGCTCCCATAATTCTGTGTGTTCGTGTGTGGAAGGGGTATTGGTATTCAGGTTGTATCGTGTGTTTTCGATACAGTTACAGTCCTGGTAAGAAGGAAGGCACAATACACTATCTTCACTACTTACAATCACCATCACCTCTTCATACTACTACTACTGCTATCAACACCATCACCCCTACCATCACCAGGGACATGTCATACCACGAGACCATCCATCCACCCACAGTAATAATAGAAGAAACAAAAGAAAAACAAAGCAACAAAAATAGCAAAGGGAACAACAGTAAGAGCAATAGGGGAGAGAGAGAGAGAGAGAGAGAGAGAGAGAGAGAGAGAGAGAGAGAGAGAGGTAAGGGGCAGCTGGCAGACCGAGGGAGGAAGAAGGCGTGGGTGGCCGTCTTGTTTACAGTATACCATCAACACTCGGCTGCTAACATTACACTCACAAGATTACGGCTCCGCTACAGGTACACCACGCCACGCCACCCTAGGGGAGAGGGGAGGTAAGGGGGTGAGTGGGAAGGTAAGGGAAGGGGGAGGGAGAAAGAGGGAAGATGTAGGGACTGTGGGGAGGAAGAGGGAGGAGAGTCGCAAGGAAGAGGAAGGATGGGGAGAAGAGGAAGAATGGGGGAGGAAGAGGAAGGATGGGGGTGGGGAGAAAGATGAAGAAGGGGGAGAGTGAGAAGGTTAGGTTAGGGTGATTAATCTTCATGTGAAATGAACTGGAGGGCGATAGTTCAGGTGATCCGGTACCTCCCGAGTAAACGTTTCTGAGAACTAGCTCACTGCGGGTCCCTTCTGAGGGTGGTAGAGATCCTCACGCTGTATACAAGTGACGGGAGGAATGCCATTCACACGTTCATATGGTGTACACATCCATACGTTCTTATGTGTACATCAGGAAATTCCGATGCATACACAATGACACATTATTCATAAGTACACACAATGGTACGTCCATATGGATATACAATCACATGTTCAAAAGTGTACACACTCAAAATAAACTAATAAATTACACACACACACACACACTTCTCCTTTCTATTCACACAAACAAATGCTCGTATACATGTTGATACTGTGACAGCCCTCCCCTCCCCCCCCTTCCCTGCAGCTCAAATTCCTCCCGACCCACACCTCCTCATCTCCCCATTGCACTTAACCCTTATCTCCCCACTACGCTCTTTCTCCCTAAAAACATCTCCCAAAACAGTATACTAATCTCCCCCTTTTTGGCTATTTTTTCCCATATTAACTCCCCACCCACATATAGCTCATCTCCCTATCCTCCTCATATACACCTCTCCCCACACACAGCTCTTCTCCCCTATCCTCCCCATATACATCTCTTCTCCTCTCCACCCCCCCCCTCCCGCTCTCCTCCCCACACGGCAGTCTATCGTGGGTGGGCTGGGCGTATGTGTTTACACGTTGCACTCGGCTCCCCAACATCCACACGTTGGCCAGACTCTACCAGGGACACCACCCAGGGGAGGAAAGGGGATGGGGGAGGGAAAGGGGAGATAACCTCAACTCCCCCCCCCCATTTTCCTTCCTTCCCCCATTAATTCCCCACACTTCTTCCTCCCCTTCCTCCTCACTGTCCTTCTTACTTCCTCCCACCTCTTTCAATCCTACTTCTCTTTCTCCCCATACCTCCCCACTATTCCTCCTACCCTACCTCCCTTCTCCCCTCCTACATCATAATAAGGTCAGTGACAACATAATCGAATAAAATTAATCAGATAGGTAGAATTTTAAACACATACTTTTTTTTTCAATTCATCATTACATAGATTTTGGTGTTTCTCGTTCCATTTTTGTATTCATTTTGTTATTTTTACTTGAACATTTATTTTATTTCTCCTTTCCATATACACATTGAGAGGGCGCGAGGGTGTGTCTACAAAGATGGCCGCTGCGATTATGTTCCATGTCTCAATGAAAGGGTTAAGACTCCAATTATTTATACGTTTTGTTGGACATTTCTCTACCCTTTTTTTCTCTCTCTTTTTTTCCTCTCATTTTCATATATTTATATTTTCCTCCTTAACTACAGGAAGAGGTGAGGGTGTGTCTATAAAGATGGCCGCCATGACTTACTGTGAAGAGTTAAAAGAAATTTGTTTTTATAGTTAGGTTTAGGTCAGGTAAAATTTAGGTCAGGTAAAATTTAGGTGAGGTAAAATTTAGGTCAGGTAAGATTTAGTTTAGGTAAAATTTAGGTTAAGCGTAATATATTTAACGATCTTTCTCTCCTCCAATTATAAACAAGGAAGTGAGAGGGTGTGACTTACAAGATGGCGGCGATTATAACCCATGACTCAACCCAGAGAGTAAACAATTAGGAGGAGAGATAATGAGTTGTGGTAATTACCTGGTACTTATTCACCTTAATTAGTTTACCTTTATCATTGTCAATTATAACCAGAAGTAGTAGATGGCGTGACAACAAATAAGGCGGCGACTATGCATCAAGACTCAATTAAAAGTAAACAACAACAAACAACAACAAACAACAACATGACATAGAAACACCCATACATCTTTCTGTTGTTGTTTTTTTTTTTTTTTTTTCTTTACCGAGATGAAGTGAGATTTTTTCCCCCAACAATTCTACATAAAAGATTAAATCTATCCCCCGACTAACCTATAATGATGACGTAACCTGTACTGATGACGTAACCTGTATTGATGACGTAACCCATAATAATGACGTAACCTGTACTGATGACGTAACCTGTATTGATGACGTAACCCATAATAATGACGTAACCTGTATTGATGACGTAACCTGTACTGATGACGTAACTAAACACTCACCATTTACCTTTGATATCCTGACTGAAAGATCAACAAATATCTTTCCATGAAGGATAACAAACGTGACGTGACATACAATATAACACAAGATACCACACGTTAATGACGACCGTACACGACAATGAGGAAGTATTAGTAATGACCGTATGAAGAGAAGGAAGGTGTGAACAAAATAAATAAAACACCTGAAAATATTAATTATCACGTTCAATTAATTTACCTGTTCTTTCTAATTAATTATATACAGGTGAGATTCAGGTGTGGCCACTAACATAACATAGAATTAGGGATGGTATACATACATACATACATCTTTCCTGACCTGACTGATGGAGGCATCTTACGAGTGTGGGCTGTTTTTTTTTTCCCAGGGTGACATAATGTAGTCCTTGTTCATCCTAGACTAATAATTTTAATAGAGTATCTTGACATTATTAAATATATACAAGTAAGAGAGATTGTGTATAAAGATTC
>CAUDMG010001003.1:717500-741018 GCA_958450375.1 Homarus gammarus
ACTTTCTGCTCGTTAAAAACTTCGTTACACCTTAAGGTAATTACACAGGTACGAACGAGGATACCTTAAGCCTTATTAACACCTTCAATACAATGACAACCCCGAGTACAATGAATTAGACCCGTGAGTAAGTAATCTTGACCCCAGAGTACAATGAATTAGACCCGTGAGTAAGTAATCTTGACCCCAGAGTACAATGAATTACTGTAGACCCGTGAGTAAGTAATCTTGACCCCAGAGTACAATGAATTAGTCCAGTTATCTTGATGCCATGAGTACAATTAATAATCATAGTTATCTTGATACAAGGAAGATGAAAATGAGAAGAAGACGAGTACGAAGAAGAAGAACAGGAGGAAGAAGAGTATGAGGAGGGAGGAAGAATAATAATAAGAGGAGGAAGAAGAGGAGGAGATTTCACAATGTGGGTTAAATAATAATAAAAAAAAACAGTAAACAAAATAAGAATAAAAACACTCGTGAGAAAAAAAACACGATGGTCTTAAAATAAAACACACAAGGGAAGATAAACCAAAGAAACGTCATACATAAAACACACAGGGGAACATAAAACCGATAAATAAATAAAATAAACAGGTAAGAAAAACACGATATAAAACATAAAAAACACACACAAGCAAAGGTGAACCAGTGATACGCCATAAATAAAACAAAAGTGATGAAAAAATATGATAAAACATAACCAAACCACAGAAAACAAATAAAAAAAACCCAAATAAACCACAAAACGAAAAAAAACACGAAGAAAACCCATAAAAAAAACACAAAAGTAAAAAAACTATCGTGACCCAGAGGAGAAAGTGTTGTACATGGCGGCAGCATCGGGTGGCTGTGTTAATATTAATGGGGGTTTCTCTGTTGGTGGTGCCTCTGATGATCAAATTCTAATTAGGATGAGGAAGGGGGGAGGGGTGAGGAAGGGGGGAGGGGAGAGGAAGGGGGGAGGGGAGAGGGGAGAGGGGGAAGGGGGGGGAGAGGCGAGACCTGTGAATATTCAAATAGCACAATCATTCTATAACAAGATCGACAACAGGATGGGGTGATAGGAAGGGGCAGGTTACAAAGATGGAGGGGAGGAGGAGGAAAGAGGAAAGAAGAAGAAGAAGAGGAGGAAGAAGAAGGGGAGGAGGAGGAGGAGGAAAGGAAGGATGTTAGAAGGAAAAGAGAAGAGAGGAAAGAGGCTAAAAAAGGAACTGAGGGGAAGGAGGAAAGAGGAATAGGAGGAAGAAGAGGAGATAATAAGAAGAAAGGAAGAAGGAAGAAAGACAGGGAAAAGAAGTTAGGTAGTAGTGAGAATGTTAAATACCACGACCATCTTGCTATGAGACGCAGTAAACAAGATGGCTGCCTGGAGAAGAGAAAAAGAGACAGCTGGGAAAATAAAATAAAATAAAATAAAAAAAAACACAAAAAAGATAAAGATGTAGAATGGAAAGAAGGATAATTAAGGCAGATAATGAGACACCTTGGGAATTGTGATATAAAAAGAAGAAAAAACGAAGGAAATGGGAAGGCAGATTGTATATAATTATTAAGAAAATGATTTATGAGGACGGAAGAGGCGAGTGATGGAAGTATATGATGATAAATGAACAGACATAATAGAGAGAGAGAGAGAGAGAGAGAGAGAGAGAGAGAGAGAGAGAGAGAGAGAGAGAGAGAGAGAGAGAGAGAGAGATAAGTGATGAGAGCGATGACTGACCCATTTCTGAGTACCGGCATTTAGACCTTGAGTACAGACTGACTTGACTTATTACCCGAGTACTGGCTGATCTATCCATGAGTAAAAGACGATTGTACTCAAGGAATTAACATATCGTCTTCAAATGGTTAAAACATCTTACTCAAGGTATTAAGTCATCGTACTCAAAGGGTTAAACCATAGTATTTAAACAAACGAAAAAACAAAACAATAAACAATAAAACAAAATCTTAAAAACAGCGAAAAAAAAAACCCGAGTGAAATATTAAAAAATTAGAGAAATGTTAAAATATAAAATGAAAACACAATAAAAACAGGATATAAGAGAACAAGAGAACATTATAACAAGAAGAACAAGACAGAGACAGACACGCACTGACCCAAATACATAACAATTTCAATAAAGAAAATGAGGGAGTGGGATAATGGTGGAGAATCAGGGCAGTAGTTGATAAAGGTAGACTAATGATGAGGTGATGAAAGGAGGAAGGAAGGAAAAAAAAAAGATAATAATTCATTTAAGGACAGGAAGTAGGAAGGAGAGGTTAAGAGTACGAAGGAAAAGAGATGGAACAGGACACTCTTCCATCTTGTGTGTAACAAGAGGTAGCGAATGGGATCACCAGGAGAGAAGGAGGGGAGGGGGGTGGGAAGAGGTAGGAGGAGGTGGAAGGAGGGATAGAGTGGGGGAGTAAAGGGGGAGGGGGGAGTGGGTGGGGGGGTGGGTGGTGGGGGGTGTAAGGGGTTAAGAGAGAGAGAGAGAGAGAGAGAGAGAGAGAGAGAGAGAGAGAGAGAGAGAGAGAGAGAGAGAGAGAGAGAATTATGATGTTGAAATACCAAAGAACAATAAGAAATACGTGATAAAAAAACTAAAAAAGAAGAAAAATAGCAACAGCAGAAGAAGAAGAAGGAGGAGGAGGAAGAGTAGGAGGAAGAAGAGTAAGAGGAGGTGGGGGTAAGGTAACAGGAGGAGACAGTGAGGATTAAGAGAGAGAGAGAGAGAGAGAGAGAGATGGAAGGGACACATAAAGCAGGGGTGGAACTGGGGGAGTTTTGTTAGGGAGGACACCAGAAGCCTTGACCACAATACCCCAGCTAAGAGGAGGGAGAAGAGGGAGAAGAGGTAGAGGAGGAAGAAGGGGAGGAATAAGAGGAAGAAAAAGAAGAGGGGGAAGAAGTTATAATCATCATCACCATCATCATCACCATCATCACCACCATCATCATCATCATCTTGGTTACAGTCATCACCAGCATCAACCATATTCATCATTACGACACACATACACGCATTCATCACCACCATCAAGGTCATATTCATCACCAGGACAGTCACCACCAGCCACACAATGGTACCCCAGTCACCCTCACACCACCTACAATAAATACAGTTTACATTATCGTGATGGGAGAGTCATAGGGAGGCGATAAGACCCAGGCTATAGGCATAGGTGTCCCCGTCTCATTCCTTAAAAAAAAAAAAAAAAAAATCACGCCATAATTCACAATTAGGCCTACGTCACAAAATCCGCAGGTTTCCCGAATCTCAGCCAGCAGGGAGGCTTAGTAGGCCAGGTAGGCCAGGTAGGTATAGGTAGTCAGTGTTGCCAGGTATGATTAACTACCCTATACCCCCTCCCTCATTCACATTTCTCATGGATTATTTTTTCAGTATGTGTTGGTAATAGTTAGTTTAGTTTACTTGTATCTAAGGTGTTGGTTTAGTCATGTGTGAAGTGAGGGGTCTGTCTGTCTGTCTGTCTATTTCTGTCTCTTTTTCTCTCTCCCTGTCACGGGGGATTTGATCTACCCTTGGTAACAGTGGGCAACCATCTATCTACACCATACCTGGCTCGATTTCATCAGTGTTGCCAGATACCACTAATAAGTCCACGGCAATATGACACAAAGATCATCATTATTCACAACAAAATTCATTTGGCAAATTTCGTTAAACATCTCAGGTTATTAACGAATATTAAACCCTCCCTCTACCTGGCGTTAATGAAGGGATATAACGAACGAACGATATAAACGAACGAAAGGTTTACCTGGCATCACTTACTACCCTATGATCTAACCGAACGAAAGTAAACAAACTGGATTTATTGTTCTCCAGGTTTGGAAGGATCTCTCTCTCTCTCTCTCTCTCTCTCTCTCTCTCTCTCTCTCTCTCTCTCTCTCTCTCTCTCTCACCACACCTGTACCTCTATATACCTGTCAAAAATCACAAGCTAAATATTCATTAAAAACATTCATAAAATTTATATCTTAAAATACAGCTTCTATAAAATACCCTTGAAATTACATATATAAAAATTATCTTTACAAAATTCTCATAAAATTTAACATGTAATAATAGCCAAAATACCCATTGGACCTAACCTGACCTGACCTGACCTGACCTAACCTAACCTAATCAGCAACCCACTCCTCTCCCGCACCCTGCCGATGAAAAAATAAAAATAAATAAAAATTAATACAAAATCTACACGAAAAAAATACATGGAAAAAAATACTTATTAATATTATATGTAAGTAAGAAAACTCGATTAAAATACCATTAAAACAATTTTTCTTTTTCTGTTCAATACAATTTAATATTTCCATTTAGCTCAGTGTGTTATTATATTTTACCGAGATTCCAATACATAAGTTATGATATAATATTCACCTTCCATTAATACTCAATATCTAGTGAACATGTTCCTAGCGATCCTTAATATCTTCAGTGTAATTTCATATTTCCTTTTAATTTTCAATGTTTTTTTTTTATTTTATCGAGATTCACACACACACACACACACACACACCCACCACACACACCCCACACCCACACACCACACACACACCCACACACCCACACACACACACACCCACACACACACACACACACAATACTATTACTCAATATATTTCTAATGATCCACTTCAACATAATTTTACACATCCGTTTAATTTACATTTGATGTCACTGGCAGTTCGATAATAATTTGTATATATCAATTCTCTATTAAAATAATCATACTTCAAGAGTCATTTACTTTATACTACTACGTATTTGAAATGGGCTCACCCCCAAGCCCCTCTCCCCCTCCAACTCATCCCCTCCCCCTCACCCCCTTCCCTCTCTCCCCCTCCCCCTCATCCCCTCCCCCCCTTCCAACTGCTCCCCCCCCACCAACTCTCCAATGCATCTCCCACCAACAAGTTTACCATTAAGCTTAAATGGTTTTCATGCCATTAAAATTCCCATCCGACCTCATCAGAGTTTGTGGACCTCGCAGCCACTGGTGCTAATTCCAAACTTTCCCAATTTAATATTACTTCCGGGGGATTAGAATGCTAATCCTTCACGCTGATGACATGTATGTGTACATCCCCACCCACCCACCTTCCAACACGGGCTAGTGTGTGTGTGTGTGTGTGTGTGTGTGTGTGTGTGTGTGTACGTAAGATACAAGAATAATGCAGACACACACACACACACATGAACACTATCAAAATCCATTCTAAAACATCACCTCATTAACACAATCTTCACTAATTACCTTCAGTTGGCACCTAAACATTTTAACCATAATTATACCCGGAACTTTAAGTGAGCATACGTAAAATAATTAATCTGTTAAGTAATTCTAGTGGTAATTAAGGAAGGTAATTTGTGTTGTAAGTCATTCATTAAGGTTGGTTCTTAGGTCTTCAACAATGAGTGAAGTTGTGAGAATCTGGTGTTTGTCCCGGGAGTGTCGAGACGGCCCCTTGTTAGCAGCAGCGGTGGAGTGGTTGGCTCTCTACAGTGCTCTCATCCCTCCTACACCTACTTACCTCCTACCTCCCTCATCCCTCTTACACCTGCCTACCTCCTCCCTGATCCCTACTACACTAACCTACATCCTTCTTACAATCACCTCATCCTACACACCACCTCATCCCTCATACAACCACCTCCGCCCTCATCCTATCCTTCCTCTCTCTCCAAGGATTCGTCAGTCGAGGATTCAACGCTCCTACGCTCCCAAGGACTCTCTTCCAGAACGCTGTGAGGAGGTTTTATGATCCTACGGTCCAACGCTCACAAGAGTTACACCTACTCGCAGCCTCTCCCTCCTAACCCTGTGTCCTGCACGTCCTGAGTCCTACCATCATGAGTTCCTACACCACAAAGGACCTACGCTTGGGTCTTTTCCTACCCCACCTTTTATACCTCGATGATCCGTATCCTTAGCGTCCTACGAGATCCTACGTTTAAGAAGGATTTCATTCTCGTCTCTGTGGTCTATGTTACACAGACTCTACACACCTGATGGGTCGTCATGTCCCTTATTGTGACTCCTCCTGCCAACATTCCTCCTCACACTTTATTACGCTTACGATCCTTCACACACTCCCATATCACCCATCCCTATCCCCTCTCACCATAACCCACACATAACCCCAGTCCACCCCCCCTAAAACCCCTACCTCCCCCCACACCCACTCTAGCCCACGCCCACACTATCTCTGGCACGGGCGTTGTGCTTGAGAGCGGCGACAGGTATGCTCAAGGTATGCTAATGAGCTCATTACTGGAGACTCTTAATATGTTTACTAATGTCCGTCTCTTGTGTATGATGAACAAGTCTCTCTCTCTCTCTCTCTCTCTCTCTCTCTCTCTCTCTCTCTTCTATCTATCTATCTATCTATCTATATCACATAGTCACCCTCGAGTAACTTAATTTCAAATAATCATCATATAAGAGAAAATTTATCACAATAAGAAAAAAAAGAAGGAAATGGTTAGGTTAGGTTAGGTTAGGTTAGGTTAGGTTAGGTTGTAAAGGAGTTGCCGTAAGTAAACACAACACCAGGATAATGAGACACAATGACTGATGTGACCCAAGTGTTACCTGTAAACATCCGTCAACTCTTGTAAATGAAAGGTAAAATTAAGTGAATCACAGACGTAATTACCTGCTTTCTTCCCTCACCCTGCCAAGTGTACCCTCCCTGTCTCTCTCACCCTGCCAAGTGTACCCTCCTTCCTTCCCAGCCAAAAACCCTCCCTCCCTGCCTGTCTCCCTCACCCTGCCAAATGTACCGTCCCTCCCTCACTCTGCCAAATGTACCGTCCCTCCCTCACTCTGCCAAATGTACCGTCCCTCCCTCCCAGCCTGTCTCCCTCACCCTGCCAAATGTACCCTCCCTCCCTCACCCTGCCAAATGTACCATCCCTCCCTCACCCTGCCAAATGTACCGTCCCTCCCTCCCAGCCTGTCTCCCTCACCCTGCCAAATGTACCGTCCCTCCCTCCCAGCCTGTCTCCCTCACCCTGCCAATTGTACCCTCCCTCCCTCACCCTGCCAAATGTACCGTCCCTCCCTCACCCTGCCAAATGTACCATCCCTCCCTCACCCTGCCAAATGTACCGTCCCTCCCTCCCAGCCTGTCTCCCTCACCCTGCCAAATGTACCGTCCCTCCCTCACCTTGCCAAATGTACCCTCCCTCCCTCCCAGCCTGTCTCCCTCACCCTGCCAATTGTACCCTCCCTCCCTCACCCTGCCAAATGTACCCTCCCTCCCTCCCTGCCAGCTACCTCTTCTCTCCCTGTATATTTATCATCACTGTGTATTCAGAGTTCCTATTTTACTTCCCCGACCTGTGTATTAATTCTCCCTGTCTATCTAAATAATCCTGTGTACTTTATGTATCCAAACCTGTGTACTTTATGTATCCAAACCTGTGTACTTTATGTATCCAAACTTTCTGTTTATGTGTGTCTTCTTTACCTGTGTATCTATGTACTGTATTCCTGTGTACCTTGCCTCCCTGTGTGTCTTGTCAGCCTGTATAACAAGGTAAGGTAGGGTAGGGTAAGGTAAGGTAGGGTAGGGTAGGGTAGGGTAGGGTAGGGAAGGGAGGAGGGCAAGGTAGGACAGGTCAGGGCAAGACACCACACATCACGGGAGACACAAAGGCCACTCAGAGAAGAGGTGGAGGACCGTCGCCCCTGGACCCTCCTCCTCCGTGCTCTCTGACCTCCAACCTCGCACCTCCGGAGACCATTTACCGGCTAATGTGGAGTTACCGGAGCCCCAGTGTGCCTGCTCGGGGGTCTGGTCGAGCTGGGGGGGGGGGGGGGGAGTGCCCGCTTCCTTGGGTCACAATTCTCAAAGATTCATACATCATGAGTTACTATTTCCTTCATACGGCGATTAAGAGATGCGTCAAGTTCCCGGTTGTACTGTATGTAAGAGTAATGTTTAAGTCTATCTGGCTGCCGTGATCTGTGCCTTAGCCGGATAGCCAGTTGGAGGCGCTTACTTATATCCAGTTTTGGGGAAAATATTTAATTTAAGAACCTTGGGGGCGTCCCTGGCCAAGACATCTCAGCAGGTCTCGGAAATCTCCATGAATTTGCCCAGACGTCTTGGGACAATATGCTCGAGTGTTGAGGGCGGGGCAGTGCGAGACAAGATCAATACCCGCCTCACGATGCCCTTAACGACCTCCCTGATTCAGCAGTTAGAAGTCGACGCCAATTATTTCAATGCCCATAATCTGCCAACATGGGCGGGCCCCCCTGGTGGGCGTGGCGGCCCCGTGGAGGGCGTCTCCGGGGCTCCTGGTGGGGGGGCCCTCGAGAAATGGGTCCTTCCTGAATCCGCCCTAATGAACCTCTAGGCCTATCATGGACACCATCTTCCTGGTCCAAGATCACTTCGCACTCCTCACCCACACGTCTGCCCCTCCACGCCTTGCTCCTCCACCTCCCTGCCCCTCCACCTCCCTGCCCCTCCACCTCCCTGCCCCCCCACCTCCCTGCCCCTCCACCTCCCTACCCCATCTACCTCCCTGCCCCTCCACCTCCCTACCCTCTCCACCTCCCTGCCCCTCCACCTCCCTGCCCCTCCACCTCCCTATCCCATCTACCTTCCTGCCCCTCCACCTCCCTGCCCCTCCACCTCCCTACCCTTCCACCTCCCTGCCCCTCCACCTCCCTTCCCCTCCACCTCCCTTCCCCTCCACCTCCTTGCCCCTCCACCTCCCTACCCCATCTACCTCCCTGCCCTCTCCACCTCCCTGCCCCTCCACCTCCCTACCCCATCCACTACCCTATCCCATCCACCTCTACTTCCCTCCCCCCTTGCCCCTCTACCTTTACCCATGCCCCCCTCCCACCTCTCTCCCCTGCCTCCACCACCAGTATATACCCCCCCTCCGGAACCCCCCCCCCCCCACACACACCTGTCCTATACTCGCCCCCTCTCAACATAACACCTCACCTATACGTGTTTATTTACCTGTCATATACGGACACTACCTGAGATACAACCTTAATGCTTATCTTTGTGTTTATCAGTATATCTTCCATCTCCTGTTATATATCGTATGTAGAGTACAAGGGGTTGAGTACTAGAGTTATCCTACTGAAGGGGTTGAGTACTGGAGTTATCCTACTGAAGGGGTTGAGTACTAGAGTTATCCTACGAGTAGAGTAAGTAGTCAGTTCTGAGGTTCCTACTGAAGGGGTTGAGTACTAGAGTTATCCTACTGAAGGGGTTGAGTACTGGAGTTATCCTACTGAAGGGGTAGAGTACTGGAGTTATCGTACTTAAGAGGTTGAGTACTCGTATCTAAGAGTGTTCAACCAAAGGGGTTTAAGGGAGGTACAGTAGTCGTAGTCAAAGGGTGGAGAATGTACTGTTTCTAAATGGCTAAGTCATCGAATGTAAGGTGTATGGGGGAGGGGAGGGGTGAGAGGAAGGTGATTGTACTGAAGGGGTGCAGTATAGTAGTGTATGTGGGAGTCTTAGGTGTGTTAAAAGCATCTTCCTTCATTCTATTACCATCACCACCACTACTACCTCATTCTCCACCACCATCACCAATACCACTCCCTCAGCTTCCACCATCACAGTGTCTATCCCTCATTCCCCTATCCTCTAACATCCCCCACCTTCCCTTAACCCCCCGGCCTTCCTCACCCCCCACCAGCCTCCCTCACCCCGCCCAAAAGCCTCCCTCACCCTCCACCAACCTCCCTCACCCCCACCAACCTCCCTCACCCCCCACCAACCTCCCTCACCCCCCACCAACCTCCCTCACTCCCCACCAACCTCCCTCACTCCCCACCAACCTCCCTCACCCCCACCAACCTCCCTCACTCCCCCCATCACAGTAGGTCAAACTCTCGGCCCTACAAATAGACCTAAAGTGGTCTTTCACCATTACTGTGATTCCCAGTAGGTAAACACACACACACACGGCCACGCGCTCTAAAGTTCTCTAGACAAACAACCTTCCCCTGGGCCGCCCACCGCTGCCACACCCTGGGCCACACTCAGATACATCAGTGCCACACCCTGGACCGCCTACCACTACACCGCTGCCACACCCACCACTGACACACCCAAACTGATACACCCTACTACACCCATTGCCACAGACTCACCCACATCACCACATCATGATACACAGTGCCACATTCATGGTGTTGTCCTCTTACTGGCACCAACACCACGGTCACAGCTGTCACTCAGATTATTACACAACACTACACGACACACACACACACACACACACACAAAGCACCACACTCACGCCCGGTAGTGCCAGGTGCCAGCACGGATGATCTGTTTATGTCTTGGGTGCCACTGGGAGCAAGCTAAGACATATAAGTTGGCATCGACTGTCTGTATGTGTGTCTGTCAAAATGTAAACCAATGTGTTTAGACCGAGGGATCATGTTAAGGTTTAGTTTTATTTATTATAACGACATATAAAATAAATTGATGATAGAGTTTATACATCTGAGAGCTTCTGTCCTTGTCTGTAAACTCTCAAAAATTTATAACAATAGTCAGGGATGTCAATTGAGTGTAATGACTTAGAATACTCTTTGTGGTTTGTAATAGGCAGAGTGTGTGTGTGTGTGTGTGTGTGTGTGTGTGTGTGTGTGTGTGTGTCCGTGGTGATACATATATGAGGGTTTAATCGAATTATACAGAGCTGTTCAGTAGTTAAAGAACATACGGTAATGTGCGACAGACGGACGGAGACAGACAGACGGACGGACCATGACAGTAACCTTTGACCCACGCCCTATAAGGTTACAACACATCTTCCTTGGTCAAGAATCCTTAACAAATTCGTAAGGTGTTAAAATAAGTCAAGTAGTTTCTTTGGTCACTTTGTTCACACCGACAAAGATGAAGTAGTGGTCTCTGTACACTTTGGGGTGAGGGAGAGGGTGAGGGAGGGAGGTGAGGGAGGGAGAGAGAGAGGTGAGGGAGGGGTGAGGGAGGGAGGGAGGGAGGTGAGGGAGAGAGATGAGGGAGGGAGGTGAGGGAGAGAGGTGAGGGAGGGAGGTGAGGGAGGGGTGAGGGAGGGAGGGAGAGAGGTGAGGGAGGGGTGAGGCAAGGGGTGATGGAGGAGTGAGGAAGAAGTACTACCAAACATGTACACAACACGTTTGTAACAATAGAATAACAAAATACATTCAGTTACGAACACAACAGCGGGTTCCATCAATGCAGCCCTAACAGCAGTAGACGGTATACACAACCCGGAGTAACATCAATACAGCTACAACGACTTAACACAGTAACAAAAGCAACAAATCTCACAACAAAAGCACCAAGAAGAAGAAGAACAACAACAACCCTTAACGACTGGTGGTATTGACTAATCATAACCAATATTGAGACGTGATAATGGAATCCTTATGGTCCCAAGACTTACATACATACATACATAGATACATAGATACATACATACATACAGATACATACATACATACATACATACATACATACATACATACATATATACATACATACATACATACATATATACATACATGACATCGGCTACTGCTTCTCTGCGTCTCACATACATCTGGAATTTGGCCACCACTTAACTGGAATTTGGCCAATATTTAACTGGAATCTGGCCACCACTTAACTGGAATCTGGTCACCACTTAACTGGAATCTGGCCACCACTTAACTGAAGTTTAGCCGCCACTTAATTGGAATCTGGCCGCCACTTAACTGGAATCTGGCCACCACTTAACTGGAATCTGGCCACCACTTAACTGAAGTTTAGCCGCCACTTAATTGGAATCTGGCCACCACTTAACTGAAGTTCGTCCATCACTGAACACTATTGATTACTAATGTCCAATAGGAAAAATCAAGGCGACACCTACCTACGTCCACAGGTTAGAAAATAACACTTACCGGAATTGACATTTTCATCATTTTTTTGCTTATTCATAAACTGGTGTATTTATTGTGGGAAATGATGATTGCCAGCCGTAATATTCATGCAGAGGCGACCATTACCGCTTGGCGTTACGAGTGGTGTATTGATTTGGTGCTTCAGTGTTATAAAAGTTATATTGGTGCTTCTTAGATTAAAGTACAGCGCTGATGTATCCTGGAGAAACTACAAAAAAAAAAATATATATAATACGTTTAGTTTATTTATTTATATATGTATACATTTACCCACAACAAGTTCTCAAGATTCAGGACAAGAAGGTGAGAATACCATAATGTTTACTTCATCCATCCCCTCATCCATCCACCTCATCCACCCACCCACCAACCACCCACAAAATTCAGCCTCGTATATGTGTGTGTGAAGGACAGACAGACAGAGCAGTGGATAAAAATAAACCATATCACGTAACATAACAGTAAAATACATATAACATTCAGTACAATGTAAAGGCACAGGAGGCAACCCACATACACTGAGTCATACATCTAACACACTCTGTCACACCCAAGCATACAGTCATACACACTCACCTGGTAAATCAAGCATACAGTCATACTGGTTTCACCTAATGATAAATATACTTGTGAGTGACCAACCACATACATACATACATACATACATACATACATACATACATACACATCGAAACTGTTATTTACAAGGGCAGTGTAAGTACAGATGGATCTCTCACCATTACAGACGGAACATGATCACAAAATACAGTCAGCATTACCTCGTAAATCGTAAGACACACACACACACACACACTGTACACCTTGTAAATGACACACAATGAATTCTGTAAAAAAAAAACCTAACTCCTTGTTTACCTAACCTAACCTAACCTAACCTAACCTAACCTAACCTAACCTAACCTAACCTAACCAAGCAAGCAGAGTGTACGAAAATTTAAACTCTCTTGTAATTACTGTCCTTTTTCCTCCCGTCCAAAAAAAAAAATAAATAAAATACCAGAGTTTAGACAAAAAAAATCCCCAAATGAGCATTTGATCGCTGGAGTTAGTGTTGAGAGAGACAGAGAGAGGGATAAAGGTAAGGTAAGGTAAGGTAAGGTAAGGTAACAGGCTAACCCACTATTAGTACTCTCAGTAGTAAGGGAAGGTAAGATAAGGTAAGGCAGAGAGTATAGGTAAGATAAGGTAAGGTAAGGTAAGGTAAGGTAAGGTAAGGTAACAGGCTAACCCACCAATAGTACTCCCAGTAGTAAGGGAAGGTAAGATAAGGTAAGGCAGAGAGTATAGGTAAGGTAAGGTAAGGTAAGGTAAGGTAAGGTAACAGGCTAACCCACTATTAGTACTCTCAGTAGTAAGGGAAGGTAAGATAAGGTAAGTCAGAGAGTATAGGTAAGGTAAGGTAAGGTAAGGTAAGGTAAGGTAACAGGCTAACCCACCATTAGTACCTCCAGCTACCCTACAAAGATATCGTTACCCAAATCTTCAGCAATACAAGCAACCGAGGGGCCAGTTTCACCACGACCTCAGGACACACAAAAACACAATCTCCACTACACGCTTCCTACGACCTCAACTTTAGCCTCTATGGTCTCGTGATACAAGGACCAAAAGACGTGGGGGAGCTTCGTGAGGGGTCGTGTTTAGGTCTTTTGTCTGCGGTGGTCTTCAAAAGTGACCATTTCAGTCCGCTGGTCTTGGAGAATAGAGGTAGATGTGTCGGTATTATGACGGAAAGGTGGGTAGCTCAGGCCTCAGACCGTATACCTAACCCGCCACACACACACACACACACCTGAGATATGTTCCCAATGTACCCAGCAACAGACTCTAATAGGATCATGAAATAGGCCTTTACTATACTCTAAAATGTAATCTAATATAACCCGGAAATATAGTCTTACTAGAACCATTGAAATAAGCATAAACTGAACCCTAAAACATGACACAGTAGAACCTTAAAATACGACTCTGATAAACAATTATATAGAACCCAAAATTGTAACCCAATAGAACCCGTAAATAATAACAAATAGAACATAAAAAATATAACCCAACCGAACCCAAAAATGAACCCCAAAAAGAGTCGTAAAAAAACGGACGAACAGAACCCCCCCAAAAAAACGACTCAGAAGAACCCCAAATAATTTCATCGTTTGCTTAAGTCCCTCACACTCAAGAGAGTTTCAGAACCTAACCTAACCTAACCCACCTCCTCTCTTACTGACAAATACACCCAGACTTTAATGTGTGTTCCTCCTCTCCCCGTGTAGTAGAAGTGTAGGAAAAGTGTACCATGAATTTCCCTTTGGCGTTTTCATGGCTCCGATTTGACATCACATGACTAACTCCGCGAGCAGCTGCCGTCTGTGAAATTAACCCTCCCCCCCTTCCTCTCCTCTCCTCTCTCTCCATCCTTCCCCTCCTCCTGGGCCCTCTCCCCCTTCTTTCTTTCTCTCTCTCTTCCTCTCCCCTTCTCTTCTCACTCACTCACTCATTCTCTCTCCTTCGTCCTTCAATAATTCAACAATCCCTCACCTCCTTCTTTACTCATCCTCCTCCCTCCTCTCTTACTCATCTTCCACACCACCTCGCCTCATTTCTCACCCATCCCTCACTCACATCTATCCTCCCATCTCCAACCATTCCCGTACCCCCTCCCTCACCTCACCTCCTCCCATCCATCCTCACTCCTCAAGAGAATTTCACCCCTCTGTCACACTAACATACGACTTAAAATTTCGTCGGTGCAAAAAAGACCTAATTCTCACAGCTTCCTACGTTCAATTTTGTTCACCTTTATCTGGGAATGAGGAGACGAGACGCATCCAGTTACGGCAAAATCTCTCGGTGACATTTCGATGACATTCTGGCAGCTGGTCTTAGTGCGGGTGGTTAATTATACCTGCTAATTAGGAGAAAAAATTACCCTTACGGACCTTTGAGAATCCGAGGCGGGGATATTTAAGCATTCTTTATACAGTAACTTCTGCTGTTAGGGTCGACTCTCCCATCCGGATTCATCAACACACTCTTATGTTTGAAAAGTGTAAAGGGTTTTTTCTCTCTCTCTCTCGTTAAAGACCAGACACCTGCGCAGGTAAATTTCAATTACTCAGGCGGAAGAGACAACAATGAAGTGTATGTTACAGGCATAGAGCTTTATGTCTTAGAGGCCGCCCTCCTGTGTCTCAAGAGGAAAAGGAGCCTCACTACCTCACCCTCTACAGCTCGATATAGGTCTGACGTGTCGCAGGTGCTCAAAACTGTCTACAATAATCACATCTTAGAGCCCCTATCTATCTATCTATCTATCTATCTATCTATCTATCTATCCATCTATCTATCCATTTATCTATCTATCTATCTATCTATCTATCTACCCAACTTAAAAAAAAGGAATTCCACACTGGTCTACACAAGTTTTCTTAGGCAGCGTGGAGGGGGACTGCCATTATTATTTTTTTTTTGTACATTAGCATGGGAAAATAATTAGATAAGTACCTGTGACGTAATGGGAGGTACAATAGCGGGCTACAGTGTCCGCTAATACCTTGTGAAACTTTCCATTCTGAGAGGGAGAGAAGAGAGGGAAGGGGAGGGAGGGAACAGGAGGGAGAGGGGCAGTTGTGTACATGACTGTCTGTCCTTCTCTATATACCATCATTCTCCCTACCACTCGTTAACCTTCCCTCACTATAAGGCTGAGAACGGGTCTATTGGTCCGTGAATCTCTCAAATCTAAAAGATTTCCCTACCTTCATTTTTTTTTCTCTTGACCTTAGTTAAAGAATCAATGAAATGCATCTAATTACACCAGAATCTTAGTGAAATAATTGATGATTTTTTTTTAACCTCATCGTTTGTACTGAACGTTTGTAAGACCCCAGTGAGTGAGAGGTCTCGTTACATCACCAGTCAGAGGAGGATTCTAACGTATACACAAGACTGCGAATATAGAACCAGTTTTGTGTGTCCGTCCGTCCATGGGAACACACTGAACCTCTAGTCTCAAGGATCTATATGTAATTTTCTGGTTATATTTAGTTAATTTAATCCCTCCTGACCTGACTGATGGATGGTTTTCCCCCCACACAGAAAATGGGGTGGTTACTTAAGGTTGAGGTTCTGTGAATTTATCTAACTGGAATATATGAAGTTATTAAACGATGCTTCAGGGAATATAATGTGGTTAGGTTAGTGTTTACTGAGTGAGACTATATGAACCAGAGCTGTTTAATGCTTACCTCTACAACTACGTTCACAACCACCATCCATAACTACCTCCACAACTACCTCCACAACTACCCTCTACAACTACCCTTCACAGCTACCTCCACAACTACCCTCTACAACTACCTCCACAACTACCTCTCTACAACTACCTCCTCAACCACCTCTCTACAACTACCTCTCTACAACTACCCTCTATAACTACCTCCTCAACCACCTCTCTACAACTACCTCTCCACAACTACCTCTATACAACTACCTCCACAACCTCCACAACTCGAGGACAAAAGGAATAACGGATCCACAACACGGAAACAAAAGTAGAGAGAATTGGTGAATGAAGGAGAGAGAGAGAGAGAGAGAGAGAGAGAGAGAGAGAGAGAGAAAGAAGAAATAAAATAGGAAAAAATAGGCAACTAGGACCTTCGATTTTGGGGCAAGACACGGCGAGTTAGATAAACACAAGTTCAATAATAGAGGTACCGAGGAGGGGGGTGAGAGGGGGTGAGGGGAGGGGTGAGGGGGGTGGGAGTGGAGGGTAGGGGTGAAAGGAAGGGAGTGAGGGTGAGAGGAAGGGAGTGAAGGGGTAGAGGGGTGATGAGGGGAGGAAGGAATGACCGAATACTGTTTTTTGTTCCTCCCATCAGTTGCCGTTGTCAGGATTTGGATATAAATCTAAGGGGCTGGACTGTGGACCTTGGGAGGACGTGTGTGTGTGTGTGTGTGTGTGTGTGTGTGTATGTGTGTGTGTTTGTGTGTGTGTGTATGTGTGTGTGTGTGTGTATACTGGAGGATTAAGTAACGAGAAAGATTCCTACCGTTGTTCTCTGTTGCCTTAGACCACGACGGATGAGAGAGAGAGAGAGAGAGAGAGAGAGAGACTCATCCTGTGCGTTAAGATATCGTCAAAAAAAATCAGGAAATCTGTGACAGTTAAATTTTGGTGCGATGTATGTATGTATGAGCATAAATACAAGCCAAACAGTGCGTGATTTGACACACTAAGACCGATGTAGGTACAGCAGGTGATGGTAGGGGGGGGAGGGTTGAGGAGGAGGAAGGTGAGGGGGGAACTGGGGGGGGGGGTAGCGAATCAAAACAGTGGGGGGGGAGGGGTAGGTAATGGGGGAAGAGTAGAAGTAGGTCAAAGTAATGGAGGTACTGTAGGTAATGTGGACGGTGGGGGGGGGGGAGGGGGGTGATCATGAACAAAACAATGGGGGGAGGGAGGGCAGGTAACAGGACAGGTAACAATGGGGTAAAATAATGGGGGGATGGGGGGCAGGAGGAAGTTGAGTGACAGTGGACAAAATATTGGGGACAGGTAATGTGTTAACTTGTAGCAGGAAAAAAATATGGGGTTATGGGAATGGGGAATGGGGGAGGGGGAATGGGGGAGGGGGAATGGGAGAGGGGGACTGGGAGAGGGGGAATGGGGAAAAACTAATACCATAGATCATGTAATGGGGTTAGTTAGCAAAAAATGAAAATGCGTTTTTGTGAATTTAGAAAAAAAAATTATTACGATCGTTCTTTTAAGTTTTATGGCAAATGTAACAGACGTTCTTTTAAAGCTCTCTTTTTTAGGAGTCCAATGGTCATTACTTAACAAAGGAGCCAATCACCCGTTGGTACTCTGCTCAACCAGGAATACCTACCATTGTTCTCCCATACGACCCTTCATGGTAGTTCAGTGTACAGTACGATTCCTAATAGTAGTTACCTCACTGGACTACTTAGTAACACTATACGACCACAAATGGTAGTTACAGACTATCCAACTACTTCTATACCAGAGTGACGACCATTAAAGAGGAGTAATTAGGCTGGTTCTGTCTTAGTGTACGACCATCAATACCAATGATAGTAATGGTAGCTACAAACACGACCACCTTAATGGTAGTTGGCTCAGTACCAGACACGACGAGCCATTAATGGTAGAAGGGGTCTGGTTCTGTACGAGAGACCTTGTTTAAAAAATTGAGACTTGTTTACACGGAGTCTATCGTCTGGTGATTGTTGCTATCATGTGTGTGTGTGTGTGTGTGTGTGTGTGTGTGAGAGAGAGAGAGAGAGAGAGAGAGGAAATAACACATTTTTAATCAGGAAATGGACTAAGGGCGACGTTTTAATGATAAGAGAGAACGAGAGAAAGAGAGAATGAGAGAAAGAATGAAAGAGAGGGAGAAAATGAAAGAGAAAAATGAGAGAAATACAGATTGAGAAAAAAATGAGAGAGAGTGAAGAGAGAGAGAGAGAGAGAGAGAGAGAGAGAGAGAGAGAGAGAGAGAGAGATTGTGTTAATGGCACAGAGGGGAGGGCGGTAGGTCTATTGATTTTGCCTTTTTTTGCACGCAAGTAAACTACGTGTGGGGGTGGGGGGTGAAGAATGGGGGAAGGAGGAGGGATTGGTGGGAGGGTGAGGGAAGGAGGGATGGGGGGGGGGTAGGGATGGAGGAGAGGGGTATGGAGGGGAAGGGATGGAAATAAGTAGGGATGGAGGAGGGGTATGGAGGGGAAGGGATGGAAATAAGTAGGGATGGAGGAGTGGGGGAGAGGGATTGGTGATAGGGAGGGAGAGGGAGAGAGAGAGAGAGAGAGAGAGACTCAACACCCCATATACATTGACGTCACACATCCCTCCCCGTCACTACATATCCTACCGTCACTTCTCCTCCCCTCCCCCTCACTCTTCCCTCACCTCCTGTTACGCATGACGTATACTCTCCAAGGTAGTGATGTTACGTTACGCCACTCCGTCCTCACCCTCTCCCCGTAACACTAACCTCCCCTCAGGTAGTAGCGTCACCACCACCGTCACATCACACACCCCCACCACCCCTCGTAACAGTCACCCCTCCCCCCACACAGGTAGTGACGCAACAACACACGTTACGCAGACACTGGTGACGCATCCCGGAGCGTAACAGAGCAAACAACGTCACATTAGATCGATCAAGTATTGGGTACGTGAGCCACACCGGTCGATAAGCCACACCAAAGGAAATAAATCACAAAATTCGAAATAAATTACATATGTGGAAACTTTTATAGAGTTATTCCCACACCACTAACGATCATGAACGAGGTAATTGGCTTATTTCATATAAGATTATAAAGATACTCAAATATATAATCTTATTGCCTATATTTTTTCATTAATATTCCGTTAATTTATTCCTAATTACTCTAAACAAGAGGATGAACTACATAATTGGGTTGTTATATACCATTTACATTCGTTTCCACATATACCTAAGTTTCATATCGGAAATATTAAATCATATAAATTGGATTAGTTATGAGTTAGTACACAAACGACCATAACTACCTAATTACCTTGTTTCCTGTTTAATAATTGAGTGTATAAGACATTTTCAAAATCTCTATCAAATCTGGTTGCTGTATGTAAATTAATATAAACTACGAACTAATATACGTGGGTTTATATTATTCAATGAAATCAAATATATATATATATATTAACAATTTATATATCATCCAATTATCATGAAATATGTAACTTGATTTATGAACTGTGTGTGTGTGTGTGTGTGTGTGTGTGTGTGTGTGCGTGTGTGTGTGTGTGTGTGTGTGTGACTGAAAAACTACCATATCAATAAAACCTTTTGCTTCTCTAAGGCAAAACGAATCAAATCATTTACATAGTTGAAACCTAATAAATAACAATAAAAAACAGAGCGTGATTATTTACACAATCCAAGTTTGTGTTCACTGGAGAATCAATCACCACTCTTAACTGGCACGTCATTAAGCTCCGCCCATCCAATTCCTTCCCCTCCGCCAATCAGAGGACGGGACGGCGCAAAACTCTGCTGAAAGTTTCCTGCCAGCCAATCAGCGCCGAGGGATTTAGAAAATGCAAAATCCAACGCGATCGCCTCTGTCTAATGAGTGTGTTTTGGCCGTGTTGCGGACTTGTTGTTTTACGGTGGTGTTTGGTTACGGTGTGTTTTATTATGCTGAGTGAGTGCGTGAGTGAGTGCGTGAGTGAGTGAGAGAGTGAGTGAGTGAGAGTGAGTGATTGAGAGTTAGCGAGGGAGAGTTAGCGAGGGAGAGTGAGTGATTGAGAGTGAGAGACTGAGTATGAGTGAGTGAGTGCGAGTTAACGTGGGCAAGTGAGTGAGTGAGAGCTAACGTGGGAGAGTGAGTGAGTGAGTGAGCGAGTCAGTGTTACCATAAGTCACAGAACCACTACACCACACACAATAATAATCACAAGAGTTGGAACAAAGGCACAACAAGTGTTACCAACTCCCCATAAAGCCTCAAGTGTTACCAATAATAACGCGAGATACAGGTGACAAAGAGTACAGGTAACAGTACAGGTAAACTTATCAATCAACACAAAGGTGCGACACAAAATAAGAGGATGTTCAAGAGTTTTATCCCGGAGTAGCGAGTTTTATACCGGAGTAGCGAGTTTTATACCGGTAGCGAGTTTTATACCGGAGTAGCGAGTTTTATCCCGGAGTAGCGAGTTTTATGCCGGTAGCGAGTTTTATACCGGAGTAGCGAGTTTTATCCCGGAGTAGCGAGTTTTATGCCGGAGTAGCGAGTTTTATACCGGTAGCGAGTTTTATCCCGGAGTAGCGAGTTTTATCCCGGAGTAGCGAGTTTTATACCGGAGTAGCGAGTTTTATACCGGTAGCGAGTTTTATACCGGAGTAGCGAGTTTTATACCGGAGTAGCGAGTTTTATACCGGAGTAGCGAGTTTTATCCCGGAGTAGCGAGTTTTATCCCGGAGTAGCGAGTTTTATGCCGGAGTAGCGAGTTTTATACCGGTAGCGAGTTTTATACCGGTAGCGAGTTTTATCCCGGAGTAGCGAGTTTTATCCCGGAGTAGCGAGTTTTATCCCGGAGTAGCGAGTTTTATACCGGTAGCGAGTTTTATACCGGTAGCGAGTTTTATCCCGGAGTAGCGAGTTTTATGCCGGAGTAGCGAGTTTTATGCCGGAGTAGCGAGTTTTATGCCGGAGTAGCGAGTTTTATCCCGGAGTAGCGAGTTTTATCCCGGAGTAGCGAGTTTTATCCCGGAGTAGCGAGTTTTATCCCGGAGTAGCGAGTTTTATCCCGGAGTAGCGAGTTTTATGCCGGAGTAGCGAGTTTTATGCCGGAGTAGCGAGTTTTATCCCGGAGTAGCGAGTTTTATCCCGGAGTAGCGAGTTTTATCCCGGAGTAGCGAGTTTTATGCCGGAGTAGCGAGTTTTATCCCGGAGTAGCGAGTTTTATCCCGGAGTAGCGAGTTTTATCCCGGAGTAGAGGTTGCAGCTCACTACACTGTAGATACACTTGAGACAAACTTTAGTGACTACCATCAGTCCTCATCAAACTTAACCTAACTTTACATAATCTACTCAAGTAAAGTTTGGTTAAGTTAAGACAACGAAAAATATAGTTAATAAAGTAATATAAATTTGATCTGATACGTGTTAACTGTTGTGGAAAGATTACACACACACACACACACACACACACACACGAGTAATAACAACATCCACACTGGGTAGCCATGGCGTCCCGGCGTCCACTTACCAAGCGATAATCGCGTTATTGACCGGATATCGTCAATGCAGCACCTACGAGCGTGAATCAATCGGCCACAGATACAACAATAAAAATGTTGGCCCGAGCATAAAAAGTCGCAGCGCCCGGAATGGCAATGTGAGGAGGTTAAAGTTGCCAGCGAGTATTTTTTTTTTTTTTTTTGCGTTGCGTGAGGAAACGGCGGCATCACTTCTTATAACCATAGACTCTACTCTACTCTGGCCCAATTTTTATGTAAGCTTAGTAGTAAAAGCTTTAAGTTCTTTCAGCAATTCTGTTTCCTTGTTTTAAGTAAGATGAGGGAAGAAGCTGCTTATATGTGTGTTGGTGGGTTTGTAGTGTGTTTGTTTGTGTGTGTGTTTGTTTGTTTGTGTGTGTGCGTGTGTGTGTGTGTGTGTGTGTTTGTTTGTTTGTGTGTGTGCGTGTGTGTAAGCGCATGGTGCAAACATAGATAAACAAACATGTACACACACACACACACACACACACACACACACACACACACACACCAATCGTCAAACTCTCCAATAAGGCACTCTGAAAAATCTACAAGGGGGGGAGGGGGGAGGGGAGAGGGGAGGAGGTTATCACAAACATCTATCGTTGGGGGGAAGAGAGAGAAGGGGAGGGAGAGTGGAGAGGACGGGGGGGGGGGGGAGGGGAGGGGATGGAGAAGGGAAGGGGGATGTAAGTAGGAAGAGGGGGAAGGGGGATGATGCAGGAGGGGAGGGGAGAATGGAGGAAGAGGGATAGGGTGAGAGGAGGGTGGTGGGGGGGTGGGGATGAAGGATAGGATGGGGGGAATGGAAGGGACAGGGGAATGGATCAACACCCGAATAGCCAACCATTAATTAGATACTCAAATGCATAGTATGAAGACATCCTCTCCCTCCCCCCTTCCACCCCCTCTCCCTCCTGCACCCTCCCTATCCCACCCTATTCCACTCTAATAAGGCCTATATTATCATTTAGGCCTAAGTTCTTGGACATAGGCTGGGGTGAAGTAGGAGGGGAGAGACGTGTAGTGTTGGAGGTGGGTAGATGACAAGGGGAGGATGTGTAAGATACGGGGTGGGAGAAGAGTAGGGAAGGGGTGAAGGGAGAAGATGAAGGGGGTGATTGTTGGGGTAAGGGGGAGAAGGGAGGAAGGGAGGTGGAGGATTCAGAGTGAGGAGAGGGGAGATATAGACGAGGGGTATTGAGGGGAGGAGTGATGCGGGGAGGGAGGTGATGGGAAGTGAGGGGAGGGGAGGGGAAGTGAGGGGGGAGGTGAGGGGAGGAATCTTTAATCATATCCCACGTTGTAAATGAGCAGAGTACAACACACACCTCATCAATCTTCCTCCATACAGTCATATATATATATTTGTTTTTACACCTGTTTCCATTTTTTTTTTACAAACTAATTTAACAATATTTATACAGCTGGTAAATAAGAAGAGCAAAAGAAGAGACAAACGAAGAAGGAAGAGAGAAGACAGGTAGAGGAATGAAAGAAAGGAGAGAGGAAGGGATGGAACAGAGGGATGGGAGAGGGATAGAAGAGAGGGAATGGAAAAGTAGGGAGTGAGAGGGGAGGCGAAAAATATACATAAAAAACAGGAAACAACAAACACTGGATGAGGCGTAAAAAAAAGTGTCTCCCTAAAAGTTACCGTTCGACGCGTACTGCTTTCATTATCGATAATGGAAGGGGGGAGGGAGGGTAGAGAGGGGGAGGGATGGGGGTATGGGGGGGGAGGTAGTGTGTCT
>CAUDMG010001004.1:0-68442 GCA_958450375.1 Homarus gammarus
GGAGGGCGGGCTGGAGTCATACCCTGACTTGCAAGACCCAATAAATAACGGATGTATTTAATTCTATTTACATTAGCATAAATTAATAATATTATGCAATTTGAAATAAAAACACAGCGAAGAAGTTATCAAATTGCGTTAATTATAAATTGCATTGTATGAATGGCAATGCTAAGTCAGCAAGAAGATTCAACGAGCATTATGAACACGGCAGCCGAAGTGTTAACGAGTTTGTGACAATGATTATTTGATTGATTATCTCATTTGCCTTTCACCTCAAAGCAACGTGATATTATTTTTCTTATTACATGTCAGACCAACGTTAATGTTTATATGCTTCTTAGTTTACATAATTATGCTTTCATAATTTGATTGATGTAGTATGGGTGTTTATCACATTGTACACCTAACTACTGTAGCTTACCAAGTATAATGAAAGAATATTCTAGTCTTCACTGATAATAAGGTGGTGTAATTTAGGCGGAGCAATAGGTGTATAGGGAGTGATCTGGTGGTTTGCCCTCCGTCCTTCTGCCTTCACTCCCCCCCCCCCCCCAACACACACACCCTCGCCTTGACAATACACCTGTTCGGTTAGTATTCATAAAGTTTAGTGTCGGATAGTAGCACGATTTTAGGAATGCATAATGACTAAAATAGAGTGATACCTTTAGAAACTGTGAGGGAACTGCTGACTGTTTCATGACATAATGCCTGTCTGCCTCTTGTTCGTTCATCACAGCAACCATATTGCTAATATTAAGGTTTAAGAATACGATCCATAGACAAAAATAGTAGCTGGACGCGGTTTTAGTTTTAATTTAGACTATTGATTGAAGCTGTAAACTATGTGTATAAATACAAACGTACAATTGAAAAAAAATGTCTCGTTCAAGATGACATAGTTTTCTTCCACACTGGAAGCAGGAAGATACATTGACAAAGTCAATGTCCAATAATGAAATAACCAAATGTGTGTAGACAACAATTAGTGAGTATGTGTTTATAAACTATAGAACTCATATGGATTGAAATTGCATTTCATAGAATGCTTATACTGTATGCAGTGAAACGATGGAAATATTTATTGCCAAAAGAGATTACAAGGAATATCGATAAAAACTGTTTATTATGAAGCAATATATGCATATCAGGCAGTGCAACTTATATATTCTTAGAAAAATGTTAATGTGATAATATATCAAGGATGCTTATTAATATACTCGGTACATAATGGAAGGTAAATAAAGCTAAAATAACAACTTTACTCATGGGAATTAATACAAATTGTTGCAGAAAACACAGAACTATAGATTACACTAAGGACACAAACCTAGTGAATCGGCAGATTTACTATCTTTATATTGTTTTTGAAAATATGAATAGATACTCATAGATTGTTGAGGCAAAGTTAATCGTTGGTTACTGGGGTTGTCGTCTATCATTAAAACGCGTTGAGAAAGGGTGAATTATCTGATAGTTATTGTGGTTCGCCAGTATACATAAAATTGGAATTGATTATTGTTATAATGTTTTCCATTAAACAAATCCGTAATAATTATAAAGTGAAAGATTATGAACTAGGTAATCACTGTAGGTTAATAGTCTATATTATATTTTTTCTGCTTAATTATTAGAGGTTTTTGATGAGCTTATAAAGTTTGAATTCATCATTAACGATATTTAATGGAAAAATTATACATCCAATAATGTTTGCCTTTGCACTTTAATATTAGCATCCTGCATTGATGCATGTGGCGGTGATACCAGGTCAGTGTTGTCAAGGCGAACGTGAGTGTGTGTGTGTCTTTGCGCGCAAAACACACAGGGTGGTGAAATGCATCTAGGGTGGCAGCATAATGTTAGTGTTAAGGTGCAAGCACTGCTTGCTCCCTCTCGCTTTCAGTTGCCGCCGCTGGCTAGCCCTCGTGGCGAACAGGGAAGCAATTTGCATAAGTCTTTCCCTGCCAGTACACAGCCTCCTGACCATCAAGATTCCTGTTGTGCCTCCTCGTGGCAACACACGGTAACTGGGTGCCTCGTGGGCCCAGGCTAGATCAGCAGGGGATCTCGGAATAGCAGTGGGCCCCATACGAACGGCACACAGGCTCACTGGCACGTGGACTCGGCCTGGCGGCTCCCTACTATCTCCTCGCTGCCTTTCTGATTAACCTTGGTAGGTTACTGGAGTAAACCCAGAATAGAAAATCTGCTGTGGAGCCCCGCACCAGGCAGACATGCTTACAGAGCTCCAATAAGACCCTAACGGCGGTGTAGGCGGAATAGGTGACCACCATGGAAACCCAACGATTACAGTGGAGGACGAAGGCAATGCCTGATGGACAGGCTACTAAGGCGAAACCCAACAAACTGGGCTCTCGGCAGTCCATTCCAACTCTCCCTCTCCCCAGTCATTGCAACACTTGCACCACTGGATCAGGAAAAGGGAGAGCCAAAAAAAGTGGTTGTAGCCTGCGCTCCTGCCTCACCACATAAATCAACTCAAGTGCAGCCATCATCCAGTTCATCATACCTCTCATCATCATCAAAACCCCTATGCCCCCAAAAGTCCTATGACGACGAACGAGTGGTGACGGGGACAGGCAGAGATGAGTGCTGGGAGTCTCTAGTCACAACGCTGCACATGGGCGGCACAGATAAGATGGTCATTTATGCACTGGGATCTAGGCAACAGTGCAATCTGGTCCTGTCTGTGCGACTGAGCAGCCCTTTCGGAGAGCCGTATGGGGAGAGGGCTAGAAAAGGTGTCCTAAACATAGCCTACCTAAAAACCCAACCTGACTGGGCAGCCGCACCCAGTAAGGTCATTCTTATGCGTCGAAAACACAATCAAAGTCACAGATCCAAACAAAAACAAACCATACAACCTCTTATGGTCGCTGCTTGGAATGTCAGGACCCTGCTGGATACAAGCACAAATGTGCGTCCTGAAAAAAGAACTGCCATTGTGGCAAAAAAGCTGGCTAGGTATAAATCATAGACAGAGCAGCCATCAGTGAGTCCCGGCTCCCAGATGAGGGCCAACTCACAGAACGAGGGTCTGGCTACACCTTCTTCTGGAAGGGAAAGTCTATTGCCGAGAGAAGCCGCATTTATGGAGTTGGCTTTGCCATCTGCCACCGCATCCTACACAGGTTAGCTGAAATGCCTATTGGTATCAATGAGTGTTTCATGACGTTTCGAGTCCCACTGGATCACTCACGTCATGCCTTCCTCATCAGTGTATATGCCCCAACAGTGGATGCAGAGGATGACATCAAGCAGGCCTTTTATGCCGTCCTCGACAGAGTGCTAACCTCCATCCCCAGAGAAGACAAGGTTCTGCGACTTCAATGCCAGAGTTGGCAGAGATGCTAACATTTGGCAGGGAACGATAGGGAGAAATAGACTAGGCAAGTGTGATCCCAACGGCCTATTCCTCCTTAGCAAGTGTGCTGCACACACTCTCTCTATCACCAATACCTTGTTTAGGCACCCACGATCCAAATAATGGCATCAAATTGACTATATTCATTGTCAGAGAAAGAGATCATGGAGATGTCCTCATCACCCGTGCCATGGGTAGCTCAGACCACTGTGACACTGATCATCGACTTGTCAGATCTAAGCACTCAATTCACGTCGCCCCAAAATGGCGAAGGCAGCAAGCCTCCACAAGAGGTTTTATTGCTAAGCGTCTGGAGATTCCAGCAGTAGCACATGCTTTCAGAGAGCAGCTCGAATATGGGCTGATAAAAAACCCAACAACAAACAATGTGAATCCCAGTGCGAAAGTGATACTCTTAATACTGTTATAACAAAAATTTGCAGAGAGACCCTCGGCCAGGTCAAAAGAATACACCAGGACGGATTTGATGAAAATGACCCGGCATTCAAAGTACTCATCGATGATAAATGTGCTGCTTATACTGACTGGCAGAACAACCCTCAGTCTCAGACAAAGGTTGATACCTTCCGCAAGAAGAAAGCAGCAGCCCAGAGGGAACATCCCAATCTAAAGACCGACCGGCTTAAAAATAAAGCATGTGAAGAACAAAAACTTGCAGATCAGCACAAGGTGTGTGAATTTTTCATTTCCATTAAAACATTTTATGGGCCAGTCACTCGTGGCGCAGGTCCCCTCCGCTCATCTGACGGCAGCCTCATAATTAATGATTATGAAGGCCTCGCCTCCTTCAGCGCTGGAAAGAGCACTACCATTCACTGCTCAACCAAAACACCGATATGGGTATCCTGAGTACCCAGCAGGTCCCTCAGCATCCAGAGATGACCAACCTCAGCTATCCTCCATCCCTGGATGAAGTAGCTACTGCCATCAAACAGATAAAAAATAACAAAGCCTCAGGGCGTAATGAAATCCCATCCGAGGTGTATAAAGCAGGAGGACCTCTGCTTACCAGCCGTCTCCACTCTCTCCTGGACAATATAAAGGAAAAGTAGGAAATCCCCCAACTTCATCCTGAGGCGGAAATCTTCCTCCCAGAATCTCAATGTGGTTTTAGACCATCATGTGGCACCACTGACATGATCTTTGCTGCCCGCCAGATACAGGGAAAGTGAGAACAGCGTCGTGACCTGTACATGGCTTTCATCGACCTAACCAAGGTCTTCGACTCGGTCAACAGGGAAACCCTCTGGTGGACCTTCAGCCGTTTTGGCTGCCCACCAAAATTCATCGCTATTGTGAGGCAACTCCACGATGGCATGAACGGCAGTGTCCTGCATAACGGCACCCATTCAGAGTTCCTCTCCATCCAAACAGGGATTAAACAAGGGTGTGTATTAGCACCAACTCTCTTTTCCATCTTCTTGGCTGCCTTCCTTACTCGTGCCAGTGCCAATTTAGCCAGCGGGGTGAACATCGAGTACCGGGTGAAGGGGGTCTTTTCAACATAAGACGACTCCTGGCAAGAAAAAATGTTTTGGCAGCTTCCCTTGTTGCTCACACCGAACACAACCTACAGGAGATCCTGAACGCCTACGCAGACGCATATGCACACTTCGGCCTTGAGGTGAATGTACGTAAGACTCAGATTCTTTTTCAACCTGCGCCTGGTTCAGACACACTTCCACCATCCATGCAGCTTAA
Source organism: Homarus gammarus (assembly GCA_958450375.1). Lineage (NCBI taxonomy): Eukaryota > Metazoa > Arthropoda > Malacostraca > Decapoda > Nephropidae > Homarus > Homarus gammarus. Next base: position 5,111 of record CAUDMG010001004.1, read on the forward strand.
CGGTACTACCCTCTCTAATGTTGCCCACTTTCGGTTTCTCAGCTCCCACCTGTCCACCGCTGCAGACATCGATGAAGAGATTCAGCATCGGCTCAGATGTGCATTTCAAGCCTTTGGCAGACTCCGAAATCGTGTCTTCAGCTGTACTGAGCTGAAATTATCTACAAAGCGGCACGTATAACGAGCAGTGGTCCTCCCCACCTTGCTATATGACAGTGAGACATGGGTCACATATAGGAGGCACCTGAAGGCACATGAAAACTTTCACCAACGTAGTTTACGTTCCATCATCCAAGTTCGCTGGGAAGACAAGAGAACAAATGCCAGTATTCTTGCTGACACCAACTGTAGGAGCATCGAGGCTACCATTATCCATGAACAACTACGTTGGACTGGCCTTGTTACCCGAATGGACGACAGTAGACTGCCAAAGCAGCTACTTTAGAGTCGCCTAACGAAGAGTATACGTAACGCGTTTCGTCAATTGAAAAGGTATAAGGATAGTCTTAAGACAAACCTGAAAAACTGACAAATCGACCCCCTTACCTGGGGGTATATTGCTCCATATTGTAACCCTTGGAGGAGCACCGCACGAGATGGCAATGCTTTCGAGTTAGCCCGACTGCAAACCGAGGTAGACAAGCGCCAACGCCGGAAAGATGCTGCCACCGCCTCTCCTGCAGTAAATGGAGCTCTCCACATGTGCAACGAATGTGAACGACGCTGCAGGTCCCGTATCGGTGTCGTTTGTCACCTCAAAACTCACCAACCTTGGTGACATCCCAAATAACGCATATCATTGTATCACAGCTGGATGATCGTTGCTCGATTCCGAGTGACAGCAAATTGGTAAGTAGTGTCTGTGTGTGTGTGTGTGTGTGTGTGTGTAATGATCAGCATGCCCGCCTTGAAAGATAGTGGACTTGGGTTCGATTCCCGGGCAGGATGGAACTATGGGAAAGTTTCTTTACCGCATTTTCCCCTGTCTACCCAGCACTAATTGGGGACCTGGATGTTAATCGATTTGCTGATTGAGTTCCGGGGTAATGGTTAGCAAGTACATTTGAAAAGTTGTCCGGTCTTCTCTGATTATTCCTTGACAATGGGTCATGCAATTAGTTAGCTTAGGGTGTGGATGTCGATTTGGCGACAGCTTCTACACCTTAAACAAATTCACGCCGAGGTGGCCCTTGGACCAGCCATACTCTAACCCGAGGTGCAACCATTACTGATTACTTACTTGGAGAGAAATGGAGGGAAGGGGAGGACAGACTGCCGAGACACCCACTATAACTTATTGTTACCTCTAAATTTACACTAATTTAATATCAGTTGTGACTAGAATATTCTCTCAAAATACTTTGTATGCCTAAATATCATATCACAGTAATTACTCATATTGTCAATAATGACAGAAGCAAACCCTCTGTCATTGACCCAGGAAAAAATTAGGCCCACATGCTGCTTAGGTGATAAGCACCCATACCACATCAATTAATCTATGAGAGTATATGTAAGCGAAAAAGCATGCGAATCATCAACGTTGCAAGACCATGTAATGAGTAAAATTATATAAATTTGTTTAATATGTTCTCCTCGTTCCAGGCTTCCGTGTGCATCTCATGTCTCGAAGAGTAACTCAAGAGTTGCTAAATAAAAATATTTTCAACAAGCCATATCTTACTTCTGGATAACTTTGCAATGATACTGGAATAGGAATGATTATTATTATTTTTGCAGATTACCTCCATGTTTAATACGCCTTGCTCTCAATATATGTCAGGTTGTGCGTGTGTGTGGGGGGGGGGGGGGAGGGGTGCACACATGGTGGTGTAATGCGTCTAGTGTGGCAGCATTATGTTAGTCGTTAAGGTGTGATAACTGCTTGCTTCCTCTCGCTTTTAGCTACTGCCGCTAGCTAGCCCTTGTGGCGAACAGGGAAGCAGCATTCATAAGTCCTCCCTTGCCTCTTTACCATCAAGACTCCTGCAGTGCCTTCTCGTGGTAACAAAAGGTAACTTTGTGCTAGCCAAGGCTAGACCAGCAGGGGATCTCGGAGCAGAAGTGGGCCCCAAAGGGACAGCGCATAGGCCCACTGGCATGTGGACGTGTCCTGGCGTCTACTAACCACTGCCCCGTTGCCTTGCGAATTAACCTTGGTAGGTACAAAGCCATGGAAGTAAACCCCAACTGAAATATCTGCAGTGGAGGCCCGCATAAAGCAGACATGCTTACAGAGCTCTAACAAGACCCCAACGGTGTTATAGGCGGAAGAGGTGACCACCATGGAAACCCAACGACTACGCCGGCGGATGTTGGCAATGCATGATGCACAGGCTAATAAGGTGAAACCCAACAAACTGGGCTATCGTCACTCAATTGCAATTCTCCCTCTCCCAGTCGTTACAACACTTGCACCACTGGAACAGGAAAGGGAGAGCCAAGATGTGTGGCTGCAGCCTGCGCTCCTTCCTCGCCACAAATCAACCCATGCGCAGCCATCTTCCAGCTCATCATACTTCCCATCATCATCAAACCCTTATACCCCCAAAAGTTTTATGGTGACGGGGACAGGCAGAGATGACTGTTGGGAATCATTAGTCAAAACTCTGCACATGAATGACAGAGATAAGATAGTCGTTTATGCATTGGGGAGGGGGCAAGAAAAGGTGCCCTAAACATTGCCTGCCTAAACGACCAACCTTGGCTGGGCAACAGGAACCCAATGGCCTACTATGCCTACTATGCAAAAGATTCGATGTAATAACAGTCTATTTATTGCATTTCTTATTAAACATACAAATATTCTACAAATCTTTACATTTATATATTTGTTTTATTGTTTTTTTACTTTGATTTCATAGTATGTTTACTATTCCGAGTTTCCTATAACCAAATACAACGCTGTCACACTGCACAAAACCTGACGAGCCCCTGTAAACGCACAAGCGAGAGGGACTGTGCATATGATACAGTGGTAAAAGCATAAACACTCGTCTCTGTACCACAATGTCGATGAATATTGGTGCTAAATCAAATCCTGAAAAGAAAACAAACTGGGCCAATAGCTGTAGCAAATTAGGCAAGAATATACCTATTTTCAAATCAATGAATGCCCATCCAAGAAGACTTCATATGGAAAGAATAGATGATGGAGATGGTATTGCAGAGACATTGAGGAAAAATTATGAAAAATATCATGAGCCGTAGACTTAGGTTTACCAGTATAATGTTGCAGAGTCCAAAAAAGAGCAACTACCTCCGTAGTTAACAGTGATGAAGGTTGCAGACGTAAGGTACCACGAAAGCCAAGAGACACAAAAACCACAATAGAAAGGTTTTTGTGTGACAAGCTGGCACGAGAGAGTGCTCTCACACAAGCAATGACAATGAAACTCAGTGACAGAATAATTGGCTATGCAAGGACACTCATTGACAAAAGACTCCTTGCTAAACTTAGTGCAAGAGATGTAGTGGCACAAGAGATGAAATAGCACTCTGCTGGCTTAGCTGCACCCTACAATAGAGAAAGAGCTTATATTAGTGAAAAGGAATAGGAGAAAAACACAAATAACCTTGACCTAACAGATGCATATTCACTGGCTTTCTCTGAATTGGTGACATACATCAATGAGATAAAAACTGTATGTGAAGGTTCTAATCGAACAATTTTTAGACAATCAGACTTAGTCTTACTATATAAGTAATGGCTCGAAAAACTTGTTATCGAATCACCTGAAGTTCATTCAACTAGACTTAAGGGCCAATTCGTTTCACATATTCCTCATCTGGAAGCTCACAATCAAGGAACAGATGTTTTGCTAGCATTCCAAGAGGATGTAGGCTCCATCCTGGCTGAGGTTGGCAAATACAGTGAAGCTAATCATTTGGCCAAGGCTGCAACAATGATACGGTATGATATGCTCAAACACAAGTCAAAATTCTTGACCATAATTGATATAGAAGTATTGAAGAGGCAGTTCCTTCATCACTTCTCCAATTCATATGTATGATTGAATATGGCGCAGATATTAAATTACAAATTCAGCATGGCCCATCCAAGTCAGATCTTCCTATGGCATAACTATTGCAATACAAATGTTTTGCTAAGTACAAGGAAGGAGCACAGTCTCACAGACACTCTAAGGATCGCGAGAACCCCATTTGCTGTGTAGATTGTCATGTTTGTGTTTGCAAAGACTAGGAAAAGATTGCTTATTGACATGTTCCATGAGCATTGTAGATGCATTTCCTATGATAAGGGTCTAGAAATATCTGCTCAACTTGGTGATGCTGTTGTTTTCCAGTATGTAGAAGATGGAGTTGTATGCCCACATGTTTTGAGAAACATCTATTTACAACATCTGCAGTAGACACCATTAATCATAACCCTACTGCAACTACAGCACACACATCTTTCCATGGTACCAGTATCTCTGTTTTCCAGCACCTAAACGTTGACAATCTTGGTGAGGAACGTGAGCCATTTCTTGTAGGAACAGTTCCAGTGAAGAAAGTTCCTGAACTTCCTGACTCTTTCACCAATGTTCTCTGGCACACAACATAAAAATTTCTTCGCTGCCACTAAGCCAACCAAACACAGCTATTACCAGCTCCTTACTCTATAAGAACATGAATGATGGATGAGAATATTTGGCTTGAAGAGGTTTCTCTGACTGAAGAAATGGATAATGCTGTTTCCATAACATGGGCAGCCCATCTTGCAACACAGAACGAAGGACCCCCCTTTGAAATACGCATATATGGCAAATACACTGGACACACTTTCTACCAATAGTGGCGTTCTGCCAAGAATTGACCAAGTGTTCTTGCAAGAAAGACTGTGGACAGTGATGTAATGTATCCACGCTGGTCTCACTTGCACAGCTCTATGTGGATGCACATGCCAGCAGATGTAAATTTGAATGAATTCTTATAATATTTCCAAGGATATGAGCAGTATATAAACATGTTTCTCATTGTTTAACTATACATGGGCCCTCTTCCAAAATTTTTGGTTATGAAACAGGAAATTAGTGACTCAGACTCTGATATCCAGTCATCTAATAATTCACAGGAACTAGTGGCAACTGATAGTGAGGAAGAATTACCAAATAGAGTTAACACCTACAGACTCTTTAGCTAGCTGTGAAAATTTCATTGATTCTCAGTTTGAGGATTTACACAGTAAACAATTAAGGTCAGGTAACATTCAGCCATTGCCTTCACCTGTTACTAACGCTAGTGCTTTAACTAAAACAACAAAAATGGCAACAGGTGATTCTACTAACCCACTGCCTACAACGGCTACTTCTAAATAATATTAAGGTACAAGAGTTTCCCGGTGAAGATTCTGATTATATTAGTTTAGCATTTTTGCATAAATGCGAAGATGTAAGGAGAAATAACGATGTAACCAATGACGTAGATAAAATTTCATAAGTCCGAAGCCTTATCAAAACCGGTAGTCTGGCAGCTGGAGGTATCTATGCTTCAGCCATTGACGAAAAAACGGATGATTATCCAACAATTAGGTCGCAATTCATTTCTTTTTTTGAATCGGGCTCCAAAGGAGTTCCACTTTCTTCGATTTTTAAGATGGCAGAGAGGACAGGTGACACTCTGCTTGCACATGAAGCACAAGAAGCCAAAATTTGTGCGGGTCTCACTAAGATAGATGTCAGATCTTACATGGATTCCTCAGATTGGTTCGATGAACTCTTAAGCAAGAAAGCCCAAAAGAAAGAATTTAAAACAGGGACCAAGCTTATACATTATGTAGAAGCAATTGCGGAACCCAAGGAAAATGTTCAATCGGGCGTTGTCAGTGGCACCAGTCACCAGCTTTAAGGAACAACCACAGTCTGTCACCGGAACCAAACACAAAAAAATACCTTTTTGCAAAGTCTGCAAACGTAAGGGACATACCACAGAAAAATGCTGGTTTGCAGGACAAGCACATAAGTCCCCAGCCAGCCAGAGGCAGGGTCGAAGGAAAGAATCCTCGCAGGACCTAAGGATTTCAGATAGCCCTGCTAAACCAAAATCTACAAAGGGACATCACACAGTTAGTAAAATGTCTCCAAACACTACAGGCACTCCGAATAAATGGTGTATAGTACATCAGTCTCCATACCACAAAACAGAAGATTGTAGAAATGTACAGCGTATGCGGCAAGAAGTGGAAAATCGAAGGGAGACAACTATACAGCTTTCGGGGGAAGAGGAGCGCATCCAGCAACACGGTCTTGGATAGAGTCAACGGTTCAGGAAAACAACGCTTCCATCACCGGCTCATTAATCGCCGCGTTAAACAAAGTGGAAGTGTTGACCATACCAGCGAGGATAGGTAACAATCAGTTATCCCTAGATATAGATACGGGGGCCTGTGCCAATGTTATCTCATTAAAGTCGTTCAATGAACTCCAGCGGCGATATCCTCCAAATAAGTGGCCAATAAGAACTACAGACGTTCCTCTGTCCGGTGTGTCGGGAATCCAATTAGACATAGCGGGGGTGATAACACTACCAATCCGTTTTTCTAGGTCCAGTAAAGCGTTTTTGGCGGATTTCTACATAGTTAAGGCATTTTCTTTGTCAGCGGACGGGTTACTTGGTCTGACCACTTTAAGGCAGAACAACATTAACGTTCAACCACGAGATCAAACAATCACGCATAATTATAAAATATATCACGCAATGCAAACTTCACATCGATTGCTTATTTCGGGTGTTCGTGTAATAACTGCCTCGACAGGCGCGGGGGAGTCACTGACATAGCAGCAATTAGTTACGGAGTCACTCTCTGAAACTCCACCTAGTGGCTCGAAGGACATTTCGGATGAAAGCGGCCAGAACTGGACTCGAACGCCTGCTGTGTTAACTGGCGTACAACGGTTACATAGCCAGGAACTAACTAGAGTCACAATACGTTTGCCAATTGTGAGTGAAGGAACAGATGTTGTGTGTCTGAGTGAAAGCTCACGAGTGAAAGGTTTGTCACTTGAGTCTACCTTAAGCACTGTTAGAACACTGGTCAACAGCCAAAATGGTTCACATATGAGATCATGCTCACACAACTAATTTCATGTTGCTGAATTCGAATCTGATATTTGTTTTGTTCTATCAGACCAGGTTTTATAAAAAAATCAATAGGTACAAATATTTAATATTCCATCACGTGTCGTGCAAAAGATGAGATTATCTCATGTGACTGTGCTTTCATGACTAATTTCATATTAATGAATATTAATTGGATGTTTCATTCTACCATCAGACCTACTTTCTTAAAGAATAAAAAAATAGTAAATATAGTAACATTATCGCGTCATGCAAGATACAATTTTAAACCTATCACAGATAAGCTCATAAAAAATTGTACCAAAAAACATAAGTTCAAATCCTTTATAATGACAAAATATGAAGTTCTAAAAGTGCTTCTGAACTTTACTCTTTCTCTTGTACAGCTTGCTCTCTTCTAGTTGCAGTGTCCAGCAATAGTCGCCCATCATGTTAGGACTGAATTGTCCCCGATATCTGCTCTCCATTATGGCGATATCTTGATGAAATCTTTCGCTGTGTTCATCACTAACGTCTCCAAGGTTACCTGGGAAAAATTCAATATGAGAGTGGAAAAAATGCAATTTCAAGGACATCCTTGCTCCCAATGCATGATAATTCTGAAGCATGGTTGTTACGATTTCTTTGTAGTTGTCAGCACGATAGTTTCCAAAAAAATTCTTTGACATATTGACAAATGATTCCCATGCTTTTTTCTCCAGTGGGTTCAATGTTTTGGTGAATTCGCTATCATTAACTAGTATGCGAATTTGTGGCCCATTCAAGACACCTGCTTTCAACTTGGCTTCGGAAACCACACCACCTAGTTTCTGAGATAAGTATAGAGTCCCAGCACCGAATTGATCCAGAGCTTTGATGAAATTTTTAGCCAAACCGAGCTTTAGATGCAGTGGAGGCAAAAATATCTTTTCTGGATCTACAAGCGGATTGTGAGCACAGTTAAACCTTCCAGGCGCATCTCTTGGTCTTGTCGGCCAATCCTTTCTCACATAGTGCTCTGCATCAGCTCTGCTGTTCCATAAGCACAAAAAGCACATGTGCTTTGTGTAGCCACTCTGAAGGCCCAGTAGTAAACTGATGACTTTGAGATCGCCACATATCTTCCACTTGTGTTTCTCATACTCTATAGCGGCCAACAGAATTTTCATTGTTTCATAGCTCTCAGTCATTTTTGTTGCGTGTGCTATTGGGACAGATGGAAGCCGATTGCCATTGTGTAAAAGAACAGCTTTCAGAGAGTCTTTTCCTGAGTCTATAAACAGCCTCCAATCCTCTGTCTTGTATGTTTCAGACTTGCAGAGTTGTTGCATGAGAGATACTGCGTCCTCGCAATAACAAAGGTTGTTTGCCATCTTGAAAAATGCAGACAGCTGTCTATGTCGGTAACGCGCTGTAGTGATATGCACTCCATCTTCTAGCAGGTTACGCTGCTTTAGTCTGGATCCCAAAACTTCAGCCTTTTCTTTTGACAAGTTTAGGTCCCTGATGAGATCATGAAGCGCTTCTTGAGTAAATAGTTTAGGCCTGGTATTTTCAGAGTCATCCTGGTAGTCGTTTTCCATTGAGGTAGAGGTAGAATCGGAATCACTCAATTCTTGTTCAGTCGGTGGATTTGGGACTGGAAGTTCAGCCTCTGTGCGGTACTGGTCGGATTGCAGAAGCAATATTGGGGTACTGTACCTTGCCTCGTGTCTTGATTTTTATTCCCTTAATATTTGTGAGACAGAAGTAGCAGTCACTACTGTGGTCTTTAGGTTCACGCCATATCATTGGTACAGCAAACGGCATTCCTGAACTTCATTTACCACACATCCACTCGCTCAGGTGGTTAACACAAGACTTACAGGCTACATGAGGTGCCCATTTCTTGTCTTGGTCACCCAAATGAATTTGAAGTAACTTTTGTCGTTCAGTCGAACAGCTTTTGTGATTGGTTTCTTGAGGCTACCAGGAGTGAAGGCACCACATATGTAGCAAAAACTGTCAGCACCGTTCACACACTTGCGACGTTCCATGTTTTGTTAATTTCAGAGTAATTACAAATCATGCAGGTGTAGATATGCAATATCATGAATCAGCAAACTGAAACAAACAAAAAAGCACACATCAGGACAAAATAATTGCATAAGTGGAGCCAATGAGCATATAAATTACTGTATGAATAGCATGGTACACTAAATATATAGATATGCTGGTTCTGGAAAACTGAGCCTGATACAGCTATACGAATGTCATAATTGAGTTCAGCACATACAATTACACTAAAATCAGACTGTTTTGATCCAGAACCATGAGAATTATTTTTTTATGTTGACCAGTGGAATAGGTAGTCTCACAGATGTCCTCATTCTCAATAAAACTGGGGGACCCATAACCTTAAGAAAGGGATGATGTTTAGGTAATTTCCTTGTTTACGACAAGGCGGTTGTCGAAGAGACATTAGAATTACCAATAGGTAGTGCAACACAGGGTAAATCGGAGGAAAAATCACATATTGTAAATAATGTAGTTTAATAGCGCCACGCGTGAAAGTAGCCGATCATCCTCGAGGCAACGGTGATCTTTTAGAATTACTCGCCGAATTCAAGGAAATCATAGCGTTACCTGGAGAACCCCTAGGTAAACAACGTTGACAAATCATCATATTCCACTCAAACCGGAAACTAACCCAATCTATATCCCAGCATATAGGCTACCCCACAGCAGAAGAGCGGTAGTCTAGCAAATAGTGCAAGACATGGTGGACCAAAAGGTGATCCAACCTTCCTCATCACCATGGAACTCACCTTTATTTTTAGTTCCCAAGAAAGATGGAGGATGGAGACCAGTCATAGATTTTCGACGAGTCAACCAAGTAACTGTACCAGACAGGTTCCCAATGTCTGTCCTAACTGACTTACTACAGTTTCTAGGAAAAGACAACGCAGTCTTCAGCAGCTTAGATTTACTTAGCGGGTACTGGCAATTTCCCTTACATGAGGATTCCCGCGAAATATCTGTGTTCAGCACACCTATGGGACATTTCAAATTCTTAAGAATGCCATTTGGTCTAAGAAATGCGCCGCTAACATTCCAAAGAATGATAAACACCTTGGTTGCTGGAATGATAGGTAACACAGTCTATGCCTATCTAGATGATCTTATCATAGTAAGCAAAGATTTACAAAGTCATCTAAAGAAGCTACGAGAAGTTTTCACAAAGCTACATCTCGCTGGATTGAAAGTGAAACTTTCCAAATGTGAATTTCTCAAATCCAGAATCCAATTTCTAGGTCACGTAGTGGATGTCAATGGTATACACACAATAGATTGCAAGGTAAAGGCGGTGAAATAATTCCCTTGTCCGAAGAACGTAGATCAACTTCGTAGTTTCCAAGGATTATCAGGATACTACCGTTCTTTCATTGAAGGTTATGCCAAGTTAGCATCACCACTCACTAAACTCCTCAAAAAGGATGTGAAGTTTACATTGAATAAGGAACAAGAGGACAGTTTTAATGCCCTAAGGAGCACCTTAACGAAAACTCCAGTGTTAGGTTTTCCGGACTACACAAAACCATTTACCATGTGTACCGATGCCTCGGGCCTAGGTGCTCATGCAAACTGATTATCGAGGAAAATGGCGGGTAGTAGCATACGCCAGTCGCACCCTCAACGATGCAAAAACACGTTATTCAGCAACTCACTTAGAAGCATTAGCTGTAGTGTGGGCTCTCAAGCATTTTCGGGATCTCATTTTAGGATATCCGATCACAGTCCACACAGATCAAGTTGCCGTGACAGAACTATATAATGGGAAGAATTTATCAGGGCGTTTAGCGCGCTGGTATCTAACCATACAGGAGTTCTCACCCGACTTCAAAAATTTGCCGGGCCGTGCGAACATGTCAGCTGATTCGCTTTCTAGATACATAGCTCCTGTCATGCTACTACCTACGTTCACCCTGTCACAATTAAGGACGGAACAGTTACAGGATCCATTATGGTCCAAGGTTTTCCAGTACATGCCTTAGAATCGCGAGATGAGGTAAATTTGCCCAAATTACCTCTACCACTCTCACAGTTTGAGCTGCGGCACGACAAACTATATCACTCAGTGAAAACACAACAAGAGACAATCTCTCAAACTGTTATTCCTACATCATTAAAGGAAAACATTCTCACCCTCTTCCATGATGCACCACAAGCGGGGCATCCAGGGCGAGATAGATGTCTAACAAAAATTAGACACAAATAGTATTGGAAATCTATGAAGATCGACATCGAGCATCACATTGCTAAATGTTTATCTTATGCAAAACACGAGGGAACAACGATGGATCCCACTCCAATCTTAGAATACCCGACGCCGGAACGTCCATTGGATACAGTTGCAATCGATTTATTGCAACTACCAAGAAGCAATCAAGGGTCTAGTTACGTACTTGTCTGCGTTGACCATTTTTCCAGAGTTGTGGTACTCGCATCATTGCCGAACAAGTCCGCCGAATCAGTGGCTCATGCACTAGTCACTCATCTAATCTGTCCTTTCTTTACACCTAGGTGATACTCTCGGATAACGGGGCAGAATTTAAGAATCAACTCTTAGCTGCTATATGTCAATGATATGACATTACACAAACTTTCACAACCGCCTACCATCCATCTTCAAATGGGTTGGTCGAGCGTGCGAATAAAAAAGTTCTTGAGATTCTCCGAGATTTTTTTTTTTTTTTTTTTTTTTTACGGGAATTAGCCCACCCGGGCACAGGTCAAACGACCCACAACGGAGCCTGGGGGGCGAAAAAAAAATGGAAAGAAATTGAAAATATAGAAAAAAAGGTTATACTGTATTAATCTACACCACGAAGATGCCGGAAAACCAGCTTTTTAAAGTGAGGCAGATTGTAAGAGCAAGGAAACACAGAAGAAGGCAGAGCATTCAACAGTTTGACTGTGTGAGGAAAGAAGGAGGTACTATAACGGGTTATTCTCGTGTGACAGACATCCACAGAGAAATGGTGGGCACCGCGGGCAAGACGTGTGTTACGAACCCACGGCCTTGCCGGCGGTACACAGGATGCCAAATCCACTGAACATTGCCCGTTAAAGTACCTGTAAAAGAGAGAGAGTGAAGCAACATTGCGGCGAAGAGAAAGGGGAGAGAGATTGTCGACTAAAGAAGGAGAGTTAATAAGACGAAATGCCTTTGATTCCACCCAATCTAATAGTTGGACAGAAGAAGAGCCACCCCAAATATAAGAGCAGTACTCCAAGTTAGGACGAATGAATCCCTTATATAGTTGGAGCAACTGCTCAAGAGTGAAATAGCTGCGGCATCTGTACAGCATTCCCAACTTTGGAGGAAATGGTGAGGCCTAACATATTTATATCAGAATTTGGGAGGATGACAGCGTCCTGAAATGTAATTGGTGGGAGATCGTCTAATTTACAAAGTGTAATTGGTAAATATTGAGTTTTGTTACTATTGAACTTAACCAAGTTTGTATCTCCCCATTCAGAGATGCTGCACAGATCCGCGTTGATAGAAGTAATGATATCAGTTCTAGAAACAGATCTAGTTTGAGAGTTAGGAGGAAGGGGAAAATGTGAGGAAGAGTGTAGAGTAGAATCATCCGCGTAAGAAAGGATAGAATTAGTTGTAGTGTGAAGTAAATCATTGATAAAAAGAAGAAAGAGAGTTGCTGAAAGAACATAACCCTGTGGGACGCCACTATTGGTAGAGAAAGAGCGAGAAATCGATCCCTCGACAACAACTGCCATGGATCGATTCTCAAGGAAGCTAGAGATGAGAGAACAAAGTGGGAGAGAGAAACCAAAAGAGGGAAGTTTAGATAGCAAAGACTTGTGCCATACCCTGTCAAATGCTTTGGAGCTGTCAAGGGCCACGACGAAAGTTTCCCCATAATCCCTGAGAGAGGATGACCAGAGATGGGTGCAATAGGAGAGCAGATCACCAGTAGATCTCGCCTTGCGAAAGCCATACTGGTGATCCGACAAAAGAGAAAGGCGTTCAAGGTGACCGAGAAAATGGGAGTTCAGGATAGTTTCGAAAATCTTAGAGAGGGATGGAGTTAGGGCAATGGGGCGATAGTTAGACGGATTAGAATGATCACCCTTCTTCGGGATTGGCTGAACCAAGGCATGCTTCCAAGAAGAAGGAAAAGTTTTGGTTTTGAGGCAAAGACGAAAGAGGCGAGCAAGCACAGGGGCCTGGGCTTCAGCACACTCACTCAGAACATGAGGGGGTATTCCGTCCGGCCCATGCGCCTTACTCACATCCAACCTGGATAACACACCGGCAACCCTGCGAGTGGAGATTATAGGAAAGTGCATAGGTTCAGTAGGAGATGCAGGGGTGGGAGGGATAGAGTGGGAATCTTCTAAGGTGGAATTAGAGGAGAATATGGTGCCAAAGAGGTTGGCTTTGTCAGGGGGAGAGTTGGCTATAGAGTTATTGGGACGGAAGAGGGGAGGAAAAGAAGGCGTGCAGAAGTTGTTACAGATGCTTTTAGTTAAGGACCAGAAGGATTTTTTATACGAAGAATTAGTCAGGGCAGTGGTGAATCCAATGCATTGTTCGTCGGAGGACTGGCTTCCACAGGTTGCAGCATCCATCAATGGCTCTATAAATAGCTTTACAGGCAAATCGCCATACTACATAATTTACGGTACCGATAAATACTTACCATATGATTTACTAACAGGAATTCCAAAACCTTTGTACTACATGGATGACTATGCCAAGAAACAAATCAATGTTTTCACGAGCATCCATGGAAAAGTACGAAAACACTTAGCAGCCTCACGAGCTGAAATGATCTGCAAGCAACATAAAAAAGATAAGCCTATAAAATTAGAAATAGGAGACAAAGTAATGATAAAGGCACCGGAACGCACATCAAAACTCTCGCCTAAATTCACAGGTTCGTACGTGATTAGAGCGAAAGAACATGGAAACAAATTCCAAGTAGTTGAGCCAACGTCAAATGTTACAGATATAGTACATGTTGATAGAATGAAAAAGTCAGCAGAGACTTAGTAGGGATTCCTAATGTCAGTCAAGTACATCCTACTTCAACTACAACAGTTGCTCTACAAAATATAATGATAGACAATAAATATCGTCAAAAACTACGATCAGCAAACAAAAATCGTTAATCACTACTACTGTTGCTCCCGAGTGTGGTGACAACAGCCGTCTCCCCAGTAGACGTCGTCAAACCCGGAGCCTTAGTTGCCCTACTAGGCAAAGTAGTAGTAGTACAAGACGTTGAAACTATCAAATAAGAGCTCCATGACTTAATGCGCATGCGCTATGCAAATCTTGCAAGATCTCGAACAACAATCTACATTCTCTACAACAATCCGTTAAACCAGGGGTTTTCAAACTATGGGTCCCGACCCTTCAGTGGGTCGCGAAATAAATAAATTGGGTCGCAAAATAAAAATGAGTCGCGAAAATAAATAAGAAAATAAAAATAAATGCACCATAATTTAGGCTTGGTTATTGTAATGTACACACCACAGTCTAGGAAGCGACTGCAAGGAGAGCATTTCCTGATTCTTTCTTTACCTCTCATGTCAGTGTTTGTCTTTGATTTACTCATTTCATATCATTACACTTAGGTTTAATGGGTCGCAATTCAAATTGTTGTTCTGGCTGTTGGTCGCAGTAAAAAAAGTTTGAAAAACACTGCGTTAAACCATCTCCCTTTAACACGACCTTATGAATAGTCTATTCAAACGAGTAAGGTATTTCTAGGGAAAGCTCCCTGTATCTCCTGAGGACATCGAGAAAAATTTACATTCTCAGCGGCGTCAAAAACGTGGTCTATTTAATTTTGTAGGATTAATAAGTAACACCTTGTTTGGTACGGCAACCGCCGAAGATGTGGCCAAACTAGGAAATAAAATGAGTGCAGTTTAAGACGCGATTTGGAAACAAAATAGGGCCATTGCACAGTCCTACAAGACAAAAAAAATCTCTGACCTTTCATATGAATGATGTTGTTGAACGAACTAATAAACTAACAAATAAATGGTCGAGGGATTCATACGGTCAGAGTCTACACTGGAATGGCAACTCTGCTTATCTTAACACATGCATGCTGCTGAGGCCTCTGTACAATCTTTCATAGAAGCCAGTAATAGGCTCATCGCTGATCTTATAAATGCAGGGTTAAGACGTGTTGACGCACAGTTGTTGCTGGTTCATCAACTAATTGCCGTGATGCATATATTTGAATCTAATTATCACCTAACTCCTATCTTTCCAGAGCTTGAAGTGGAATATTATTATCCCTTATTAGAAGCAACATTAACACACAAGCAAATACTAATACACATTCCACTAAAGTCACAAAAAAAAATTTAATGCATGGCATTTAGAACCAATTCCACTAAAAGCGAATGAGGGATTATTAACTCTGAACAAACAAACTGAACTAATAGTAGTATCAGAGGATTTTTCATTAGTTGCTGTGGCTAAGCATGAAGTCCTAAATCATTGTAAATCAACATATTTGCATTTGCATGTTTGTCCGGCGTATGCTTTCGCATTCACTCGGGCCGCGGAAGCTTCATGTGAATAAGCTATAGTACAAACTAATGCCTCTACAGCTCTACAACAATGTGCATACACTCTAATACCACATAGGTTAGTGCTTCACGCACGTGTCAATAATGTGCAATATTTCTTTTTCCCGAATCAAACCAGTGTGATACTTATATGTCAGGATGTAGGCAAACATTTATTGGTAGAGGATTATCATATAGCACCAGACTATTGTGAAATTAGCAGTAATGCAATCACAACCTTGCCTACGCGTCATCATCTTGCATTTGTCACAAATAATACTTCTGAGCTGATTCCCATACCATTTCCCTTAAATATAAGTTTCCGAAATCTCCACATTGTTTCTGATTAGCCTAACCTTCTATCGTATATTAATGAGACACAATTTCCTGACTTACAGGATTCTCTTCCTTTATACTCATCTTCCGGTATAATCCTACTTGGTTGTATTATACCTACCATCATATTTATCAGTTCCTTGATTGTTATGATAATTTGTTACAGGAAGATTTCTTCTAGGTAAACAATAGTTTCTTAGAAAACTTTTCGGAACGAATTGCAAAAACATATAAAGGACGAAAAAGTTTAGTTAAGCACACCTTTTTGTAACAAGGTTAGTTACACCTAGGTTTTAATCCGTGAGGACATCGGTTGGAGGTGACCGAGCGGTGTAGCAGCACAATTTATATTATATAAATATTTACCCAAATGTATATTACCCATATATTCACCAAGTCCTTCATCCATGAGTATGAATCAATTGGTGAGTTGACATTTCCCCCCTGGAGAGAGCGAGGTCAAGCTGGGTCAACACATTTCAACAACAACATCCTGTAAGGAACACTTGACAACTACCTCTCCCTGGTGAGAGAGAGAGACTATCATATCACCTGTTACCCAGTGAACACCTCATTTAAGTGTTCTCCTATATGTGCACTAAGACACTTCCCTAAGTATAGAAGAGAAGGTACAATATACTCTCAACTGAACTCAGTACCTGTGAAACTAAATTTTTCTACAATCAAACAAGACCAACTAAGTGTTTACTCTTGCTATGCCACTTATCAAATCAAGAACTAATGTATATATATATTATATATATATATATATATATATATATTATATTATATATATATATATATATAATTCAGTAAAGCATTCGATAGAGTCCCTCATGAGAGATTGATAAGGAAGGTAGAAGCACATGGAATAGGTGGATCATTATTAAAATGGATTAGGTCATGGTTAACTGGTAGGAAACAAAGAGTCAGCATAAATGGATTAAAGTCAGACTGGGGTGCGGTCAAAAGCGTAGTTCCCCAGGGATCTGTATTGGGCCCTCTGCTGTTTGTTATATTCATTAATGATCTTGATTTAGACATAACTAGTAGGATTAGTAAATTTGCAGATGATACCAAAATGGGGAGAGTGATAAATTCAGACAGTGACTTTGAACACTTTCAAAGAGATCTAGATACCTTACATGAGTGGTCAGTAGACTGGCAAATGAATTTTAATACTGACAAATGCAAGGTACTACAGATAGGGAAGACGAATACAAACGTTAAGTATAAACTAGGTAACACGGAAATAGAAAACTCAGTTTGTGAAAAAGATCTAGGTGTATTTGTTAGCAACGACTTGAAACCTAGAAAACAATGTATTAGCGTTCGCAACAAGGCAAACAGGATTCTAGGGTTCATATCTAGGTCTGTGAGTAACAGAACTGCTGACGTTATCTTGAAACTTTACCTAGCATTAGTGAGGCCACACATGGATTATGCGGTTCAGTTCTGGTGTCCTTATTATAGAATGGACATAGATTCTTTGGAGACAGTACAAAGAAGAATGACAAAAATGATCCATAATATTAGAAACCTTACATATGAAGAAAGACTGAAAAGCTTTGGCTTGCATTCATTAGAGAGGCGTAGAGTTAGGGGAGATATGATAGAGGTGTACAAGTGGGTGAGTGGGAGTAACAAGGGTAAAATGGAAGATGTTCTGAAGCTCAGTAATAACGAAATAACTAGAACAAATGGCTTTAAATTAGATAAATTCCGATTCAGAAAGGATATAGGCAAGCACTGATTTGGTAATAGAGTTGTGGATATGTGGAATAGGCTACCGAGTGCTATAGTAGGGTCGGGGACGCTAGGGAGCTTCAAGACGAAGTTGGATAGACACATCGAAGTGCTGGGATGGGTGTGAAAGGGATCTGCCCTGTATGGGCCAGTCGGCCTCCTGCAGTATCCCACTTTCTTATGTTCTTATGTTCTTATGTTCTTATATATATATATATATATATATATATATATATATATATATATATATATATATATATATATATATAGATATTTCATGTAAATCCACAATGAAAACGTGGATAAGATAAATCTTGATAAAATCACACGGGAAAATGGAAACAACGGAGTACCTTAGCGCTTGGGAACTTCGTGTTTTCTTCTTTCCTTGTGGTTATCAGCATATACCTAGATCACGCGCACCTACAGTGATTTACTTGCTCATATATATATATATATATATATATATATATATATATATATATATATATATATATATATATATATATATATATATATATATATGCTGATAATCACAAGGAAAGAAGAAAACACGAAGTTCCCAAGCGCTTTCGTGTAATTCACATCTTCAGGGGAGAGTACAGACTAGAGAAACAAATAGTTGTTGTTGTTGTTGTTGAGATTGTCGGACCGTAGTCCGACACGGGCCTTTGCCTATAGGCGGCCTGTTTGGTGGTTCCGGCTGGAGCTCCAGGAGCAGCCAGACCGGATTGGGATTAGAGGTGGTCCCACCTGCAGATTGGAAGGATACCGCAGGTTGCAAGTGTGAGCGGACCCCCGATCAGTGGACGCTTACCACCAACCCCCACTCTTGGACGTGGTCAGTTTCGGAGTGGCGCGCCCCCCGAACTGGGGTCCGCACTTGCTGGGAGAGGATGCTTTCTAAGCTATCTGGGTGGTGGGTATCGTGTGATGACCCGGAGTAGGTGGTGAATGTGGTCTGTATGGGCCTTTCGGGTTAGAGTGGCCGTTGGTGTTGTGTGTGTTTCTTGGGAGATTTGAGTTCTGTTTCGGAGGCTTTGTGTGACCTCGCAGTCGAGGAGATAGTGTTCAAGTGGGTTGGCTGCTGGCTCCTGACAGTAGGTGCAATCCATGACGTCGTTTCCGATCATCTGCCAGGAGCACTTGTACCCTAGTCGTAGTCGATGAAGGCTGACTTGGGTTTGTCTTGGAGTTTTCTTGTCAGCGAAAGGTGGTTCCCCTTTTGTGGCCGCCAGATACCATTTGGCTGATTGGGACCCGGCGTTGAGTGCATGAAGGAAGCTCTTTTTGATGTGGAGCTTGCTGGTCTTTCTGAGGTGATTCTTGATCTGTTACACACTTGCTGGAACTTGGATGTGTACGCTACTAGAACGTGTAGCTGCCTTGGCTGCTTCGTCTGCCACGTCGTTTCCTCCGATCCCTACATGACTGGGAATCCAGTGTAAGACGACTGGTCGGTTTTGGCTTTGGAATTCCTGTAGCTGTGCGAGGATCGAGGTGATGATGTGGACGTTGTCTCTTGGTTGACTGTGTTGCAGCGCCTGCATGGCCGATTTCGAGTCCCTATGAATTATGATGGACTTGTTGTGTTGTGTTGCAGCGTGTTGTAGGGCCTTTGAGATTGCTACCAGTTCTGTTTGTAGGGTGGAGTAGTCATTGGAAAGTCTCCATTGGAGGGTCTGACCTTGGGTGTAGAAGGCCGCTCCGGATCTATGATGTTTTGGGTCCACCGAGCCGTCTGTGAAGTATGATGCTGCATCAGCCGGTGTCTCGGTGGCTATGGCTTTGAGAATTATTTTTTGGAGGTCCTCCTTGTGGAGGTTGGCCTTACTATCACCTAGGTCGGTGAATTTGAGTGTGGCTGGTGGAGGGCTCCATGGTGGAGGAACAGCGTAACCATTGTCTCGTGTGTCTTGGTTGTTCTTGACGAGTGTTTCTGCTTGCAGGTGTCGGATGACCTCGCTTGCCTCGTGCGACCAGGTGGCCCCTCGCACTCTGTGGTCGAGGTGGAGGGAGGCACTGATTCGAATCTTGGCAACTGTGGGCTTGTCTGCTCTACAGATTTTGGCGAGAAGACCGGCTGTCACCTGCTTGACTCGTACTGCCAGGGGTGGTAGTTCGGTTTCCATTTGCAGGTTGCAAATTCTGGTCCACATGGGTGCTCCGAGCATGGTCCTGAGAGCATTGTTTTGGATGACTTCTAGCTTAGCTATTTGGTCTTCTCTCAGTCCAATGAGTGCTGGAGCACTGTAATCTACCAGCGATCTGATGGCGGCCGTGTAGTAGGCTTTGAACACATGAAGGTTTGCTCCTGCGGATTTGCTGGTGAGCGACCTCATTATATTGTGTCTGCTCTTCGTCCTGTGCCTGAGATACTCGAGTTGCGGCTTGAAGGTGAGTTTCTGGTCAAACCAGATTCCAAGACACTGGTGGGTGTTGGTCCAGACTACCGGCGTGTTTTGTATGGAGAGCATCTTGTCTGGTGTGTCTGTGCAGATGGCCATCGCTTTCGACTTGGCTGGATTTATCTTGAGTCCAAGTCTGTTGCACTCCTCTTCTATAAGTTGGAGTGCGTGTTGCGTGTTGGCTAGTCTGTTCGATCCTCTTACTATAAGCTGTAAGTCGTCTGCATAGCATAGGAGCTTGGCTGTTTGTCTGAAAGGAAGCTTGACTAGATTTTCCATCAGGACATTGAACAGCATTGGACTGAGGATGCCTCCTTGTGGGGTTCCGTTTTCATGGACCCTGTAGCTTGAGGTTGTTCCCTGAAAGCGTACTCGTGCTTCTCTCTGTGTGAGGTAGTTCTGGATCCACCCCAGCAGCCTTCCTTTGACGCCTTTTTTAGCGAGCGTAGTTGTAATGGCCAATGGATTGGCTAGTTCGAAGGCTTTCTCCAGGTCGAGGAAGACCACCAGAGCTGGTTTGTTGTCCACTGTGCTGAGTATCTCGGCGATGTTGTTGCCTGTGCCGGTGTTCTCGGTGTAAGCAAAGATATGAGGGTGTGGGCTGCCTACTTTCCACTTGAGTCGGTTGAGAGCCATTCTTTCTCCCGTCTTGGCTATGCAGCTGAGAAGGGAGATGGGCCTCGGCTTGTCTGGTTCTCTGGGCTTCGGAATGGGCTGTATATCTGCCTTCTTCCATTCCGGTGGGAGTCTTTGTGCTGTCCACGAAGCATTGATGGCTTGCAGCAGAGCCTCGTGTCCGGCTGTACCGGCATGAAGGAGCATGGAGTAGGTTATCCTGTCTGCCCCTGGAGCTGCGTCCTTGCTTCGTTTTAGCGACTTCTGGAGTTCTTGCTGGTTGAATGGTCTGTCAGTGTCATCTTCACTGTTGCAGGCCTCTTCGATCATCTGGAGTCTCACCTGTCGCAGACGCCGTTGTGTCTCCTCCGCCTGTCTCGGGAGGTTTTTTGTTGCTGCTCGGTCAGAGAACAGTTTTGGTGGTGGTGGTGTTGCCTTCCCAGATGCCCTTCGGATCTGGGCCCACATCTTGCCAAGGGAGGTGTGCTCGTTCAGTTCGGAGCACCACTTAAGCCAGCTTACGTTTTTTATTTCTTCCTTCTCTTCCCTGGTGTCCTTGACTATGACTTGCAGGAGATGTCTGTTTGTTGCCGTGGGATGTCTCCTGTAGTTTCTTCGGGCCATGTTCACTCTGTGGTTGAGTTCTTTCACCCTGGGACAGTAGTACCAGTAGTCATTGTACTGTCTTGATGTTGGTTTTGTTTTTGGGATGGCCTCTTCTGCCGCTTGGTGAAACGCCTCGACCAATTGGTGGTGGAGGGTTGTCTCATCCACGGGTGCTGCGCCGGCCGGCTTTGATTTTTCGCGCCACTTAGCCAGGTGTTTCTTGAAGAGTCCCCAATCTGCCTTTTGGGTATTGTATCTCCATCTCGGGGGGGGGGGGGGGGGGGTGGAGTGGGGAGTTTGTTCACCTTCAGTGTTGTTAGGGTGGCGAAGTGGTCGCTGGTCAGCGTGGGGTGTATCTGCCAGGAGGCCGAAGGCTGTAGTGCACTGGAGACGAATGTTAGATCTAGCCTTCCTCCCCTAGTGTGGGTGGGCTCACTGGTGTTCAGGAGGCAGATCTCGGGTGTATCTTGAAAGGTGGTGTATAGGTGTAGGCCGTCTTCATTTGTGGGGCTTGCCGAGCTTAGGAAGGGATGATGAGCGTTGAAATCCCCTCCTATGAGTGTGACGTGGTCAGCGGCCGAAGCAAATACTTGAGTAACCTCCAGTGAGCCCCTTGGGTTCTTGTAGATGTTGTGAACCGTTAATTCCCGTTCTTGGAGGGTTACTTTGACGGCCTGTGTCTCGATGTTTTCGCCACATGGAAATTGCTGCGTGACATCGGCGGAGGGTATGCTTGACTTGACCAAGATCATGCATCCTCTTGTTGACGCCTGCGTGAAATGCCTCCTGTATGTCTTGTAACCGCTGAATTTGAAACAGTGGTGTTCTTGTAGTAGTGTTTCTTGTAGCAGTATGATGTCAAGCTTGTCCTTGGCTGCTGGTTCTTGTAGGAGGTGTTTCTTGTTTTTGATGCCCTGAGCATTCCGTGTTAGGATGTTCAGGGTGCTGGTGTTTTCCACCACTGTTTCATCGGGGATTTCTGGTGGTCCTCGATGGAGATGTCCAAGTTCGGTTCCAACTGGATCAGGTCCATATCTTCGTGTTCTGTGGTTTTTGCCTTCTGGGCCGTGGTTTGGTTGAGGGGAGTTGAGACGTCCAGTTTCTTTCTGGGAGCTGTCGGTATCTTGGGTTCTCTGGTGGCCTTCTTCGGTGTGGAGTGTACCTCGGCTGTCACTCGTGTGGGGACCGGCGTGGCTTCCTCCACTGAGGTGGCTGGAGCTGTGGCGACTTGCCCGAGGACGCTCCCCATGAGTATTTGGAGCTGTGTGGGTTGGATCTTGTGGCCCAGTAGTCCGGCTAGGCCCTCCGCGAAGGTTGTCAGTACCTTGGCTAGGTCTGATACGTGTATCATTCCTTCTGGTGCCTTGGTGTGTGCTTCTTTTGTCTGTCTCGTGGTTGTCTGCTGCTTGGGTGGCTGAGGTGTGGCCGTGGTGAGGCCAGGAAACTGGGCTGCACTTTGGGTGTTGACTGGCTGAGGAGGTTGTCTTTGTTGTTTTGGCCTTTGGGTTCCCCACACGAAGGTACTTGGTGGGGCTGGTGTGTAGGCGGTGGGTGCCGGTCTTGCTGCTGGTCGGTTTGCCTGGACCCTCTTTGTTCTCTCGGAGCATCCAGGATTCCAGGCGTGGTGTTTGCCCCCGCAGTTGGCACACTTGGGGGCAATTTTTTCCCCATTTTTCAGCTTGGTGAGGCAGGAGTGTGTGCCGTGCTTCTGTGCGCAGACTGCGCAGATCTCCTTGTACGTGCACCGTGTCTGATGGTGCCCGTATTTCTGGTATCTGAAGCACCGCAGGGGCTCTGGGACAAGGGGCCTCACTTCGTAGGTCCCCCAGGTTTTGAGGTCTATGGTGCTGGGGGGTGAGCCGTAGTGCGTTATGAGCACTTGTTTCGTGGTGGCCGTCTTGTCGGACAGGGGAGAGCATCTCTCGGCTTTTAAAATCTTCGGGTGGTTCTCCAGGGGTTCGAGAGGTAGTTCCTTTGGGTACCGTGGGACTACCGACTTCATCAATTTCTGGGCGGGGTCTAGCTTGGTTGAAGTAACGGTGGTGGTGTTCTGCAGGTAAGTGTCGAGGGTGGTGGCGGAGTTCTTGTCTTTGGGGTGAACGATCATCTCCCCCTTTAGGTTGGGCCGCACTGAGAACTTGGCCAGTGGATTCAGCTTTTCCATCTCTGTGATGGCGGCATATGTTGTTTTTGCGTCCGTTTTCGTGATCCGGAACTTTGGCAGTGTCGTTGAGGGTGAGCTGGTGGTAGTGATGGGTGCCTTGGGGGCTGCTTGACGGCATTCGTTTCCCGAAAAAGCACGTCGGCGTTTCTTGTTTTCTACCTTCGTCCAGTTGTCCTCAGTGGCGGTAGCAGTGGTGGTGGAGTTGTTGGAGGTGGTGGTATTGTTCTTGCTTTTCAGAGCTTCATTGAAGGCGCGTAACTGGTCCGCTTTCTCTGTGCGGAGCCTGTCGTAGTTCGGATCGTCAGGTTGGCGGTTCAGGCGGGGATCGCGGTTAGGAGGGCGTACGCGCTCCATAACCGTTGGTTTTTTTTTTTTTTTTTTTTAGATCCTACCTATTCCGTTTGAGTAAATAGCAGAGGAATTACAGCACTCCCCACTGGCTGGTGGTCGTAGAGTGGTTCCTGAGCTTCTCTCCCGGATCCCCGATTGGGGAAGCCTACTTCCTAGTGTATGTGACTGCTCACTTATAGACGTGAGCTAAGTGTGCCTATTTGGGAAGGATAAGGATTGCTACCCTCTTTCCAGGTGGACCCGCACGATCACGGTTTTCCTGGAAAGACTCGGCTGGGGAGGGTTTTGCTCCGACCCCCTTTCGTGTTCACAATCTCCTGGGAGGGAGGTGAACAGTTACAGGGGGGACCGCAGGACGAATACACTTTTGAGGGTGCAGGTCCCTAGGCCAGAGCGAAAAAGGAAAAATAGTAGTAGAAGGAAAAGAGCTCAAACCACGCCGGGAATATCGCGCTATAACTGCTCTCCAGCTGGAGTGTGGGTCACTCACACCACCAGTGGGGAGGGCAAGCTAATGCTCGATAAACCGAGAACGCTCGTGAGTTGTTGTGGACGATGACAGTCGTGGGTGGTCCGGTCCGGGAAGATGGCCAACAATGGCACAAGGGAGAAGGCGGTCTTCACAGTTCCGGGTCCAGCAGGAGGTCTTGTTGAGAGGTCTTCTTGGTTCAGGAGCGATGCGAGAAGTCGAGAAAAAGGTGTATATATACAGAGAAGGATGAGACCAGGTCCACAATGGTCAGGTATTAGGTAATGACCCTACTAATCTTTAAATAGCACACAACGGTTGGTGGTCAGGTCAGATGGTCAGGTGACCCGGCCTTCTCACCTGGTCACAAATCTTCTTAATTACAAAATTGTCCAGCTTGTACATGCCGTTACTCAAATTCATGTTGAATGCTTCGGTATGTTTAATAAGACTAAATTCTATGATGTTCCTACTATCAATTGAATTACATGGTAATATTGAGGAGGCGTTATCCCAGTCAATGCAATGCTTGTTATCCCTCAAATGAACAAACAGAGCATTGAATTCCTGGCCTGTCCTAACACTGTATTTGTGTTGTTTTATTCTAGTTGCAAGATCTTTACCTGTCTGGCCTAAGTAAAACATATTACATTCCTTGCAAGGAACTTTATAAATGCAACCAATTGTGTTGTTGAGGGAGTTCTTGATTAACATTTGTTTAACAGTGCATGAGTTTTTAAATGCCACATTGACGTTCCAGGTTTTTAGTTGTGAAGGAATGTGTGAGAAATTTTTGTGAAATGGAAATATTAAGATATTCTTATGGTCATGGGTGGGCTTGGGATCAGTTCTATGAAAAGTTTTCTTAGTAATGTTTAGGCATTTGTCTATGAAAGATCTAGGGTATTTAAGGTTTGAGCCAATATTATATATATATTTGTATTCCTCATCGATGAATTCCGGACTGCAAATTCTCAAGGCACGGAAACATATTGTTGAAAATACTGACTGTTTGACTTTATTATGGTGGGCAGAATAATGATGAATGTATGAACACACATTAGTTGGTTTTCTATAAATACTGAACTTAAAAGTGTTACCTATTCTGTGTATCAGACAGTCTAGGAATGGCAATTTACAGTCTTGCTCTAATTCCACAGTGAATTTGATCGAGGGGGCTAAGTTGTTAAGTTGTGGCAGGAAAGCTTTTAGGTCCTCATTACATGGCCAGAGACATAATACATCATCAACATATCTAAACCAGACTGCTGAGGGTGGTAAAATATTACTTAATAGTTTCTTTTCAAAGAATTCCATATATAGGTTGCTTAATACAGGTGAGAGTGGATTACCCATTGCCATACCAAATTTTTGAGCATAATATTCCCCATTGAATTCGAATTTGCAATCCTTAATACATAGTTTGATGAAGTCGTCTTTCGAGACGGGCAGTGAAGTGTCATCCAGGGAATCTATGAGGAACTCTAGTAAATCATCAACTGGGACCTTTGTAAAGAGTGATGTTACATCAAAGCTGACCATATATATATATATATATATATATATATATATATATATATACAATCAACACCTCAACCCGCCAGGATTCGAATCCACGGCCCACAAGCCTATGACTGTGACCGGGGAACGCTAACTGCTGGACCACCAGGATGCTAAAAGCAGTCCTAGACTTTGTTATATTTCACACAAAGCCTGTTCAACGAGCTTATGGCGCCGTGAACCTCTAATGGGGACCACCCGCACCACTTAGGTGGTCAGAGTAACGTTTTACCAAATCCGGCTTCGAAACACGAGGATCCATATATATTTCATTAGCCCAATAAAGCACGCGGACTTCTACATACAATCAACACCTCAACCCGCCAGGATTCGAACCCACGGCCCACAAGCCTATGACTGTGACCGGGGAACGCTAACCGCTGGACCACCAGGATGCTAAAAGCAGTCCTAGACTTTGTTATATTTCACACAAAGCCTGTTCAACGAGCTTATGGCGCCGTGAACCTCTAATGGGGACCACCAGCACCACTTAGGTGGTCAGAGTAACGTTTTACCAAATCCGGCTTCGAAACACGAGGATCCACCTAAGTGGTGCGGGTGGTCCCCATTAGAGGTTCACGGTGCCATAAGCTCGTTGAACAGGCTTTGTGTGAAATATAACAAAGTCTAGGACTGCTTTTAGCATCCTGGTGGTCCAGCGGTTAGTGTTCCCCGGTCACAGTCATAGGCTTGTGGGCCGTGGGTTCGAATCCTGGCGGGTTGAGGTGTTGATTGTTTGTAGAAGTCCGCGTGCTTTATTGGGCTAATGAAATATATATATATATAAATATATATTTATATATATATATATATATATATAATCAACAACCTCACCCCGCCAGGGCTCAAACCCACAATCATATGTGTGTGACCGGGGAATGTTACCTCTAGACCACCATGACACTAAAAGCATTCCTAGTCTTTGTTATATTTCACACAAAGCCTGTTCATCGAGCTTATGGCGCTGTGAACCTGCAATTCGGGAATACCCGTGCCTCTTAAGTGATCAGAGTAACGTTTTACCAAATCCGTCTTCGAAAACGCTACTTTGATCACCTAAGAGGCACGGGTATTCCCCAATTGGAGGTTCACCACGCCATAAGCTCGATAACCAGGCTTTGTGTGAAATATAACAAAGTCTAAGAATGCTTTTAGTGTCCTGGTGGTAAGATCGTGGGTTCGAGTCCTGGTGGGGTGAGGTTGTTGATTATATGTAGAAGTCTGTGTGCGTTATAGGGTAATGAAATATATATATATATATATATATATATATATATATATATATATATATATATATATATATATATATATATATATATATATATATATACATATATTATATATATATATATATATATATATATATATATATATATATATATATATATATATATATATATATATATATATGCTGATAACCTTGTGGTTATCAGCATATACCTAGATCACGCGCACCTACAGTGATTTACTTGCATATATATATATATATATATATATATATATATATATATATATATATATATATATATATATATATATTGTGTGACCAACACACACGCACAACTATGACGTCACATCAACACACGCTGAATGGCCAAATATTATAAAATAAAAGTTAAATTAACTCGAAAACTATAAATTTCCATCTTCCCCATCACCAATCCGGACACCAACCCACCCGTCAACTTCAAGCTACATCCACCATACTTAACATGTTCATGTGTGAAGGATAATTTTAAGAACACATATGTATGTGACCCTTGAGTCGCGCTTTCCTACCCAAACCCGGTCCGCCACCTATAGTTCTGTATGTATTCAATTCATTTTATTATTGGTTACTCCCTCTTCCTCCTCCCTCTCGTTCTCTCCCCATTAAAACTCAAAATCTATCCATTATCTTTTGGTGATTCGGAAAAATTGTGCAAGTAGATCACGTTTGGATAATCATGGAAAAAGTAGATCCAATCACACGAAAGTCTGAGCACTCACTCCTGCAGTATAAGATCCCATTCAAACTGTCGATTTTACAAAATTTAGTTTTACATAACATTTTTGTGACTTCATACCCGAGGCGTTTTATAATTACATTTACTGATTACATGTTTACGAAAGATTTGATTATCTAGAACAGGATATATTAATCTAGCTCTCTTCTGAATTTTCATTCTACTTTTTACAGCAAGCAAAATATACAGTGCAGATAATTTTTTGAGGTTAGGGGTGTCTGTATCTACAGCATGTATGAAGATAGATAATTTGAGACCAGAAGGAACTACAGTACTCAACCACAGCTTATAAACATACCTTAGGAAACTTCCAAAGCCTATTTGTTTTTGAGTTTGAATGAACTAAAGCTCGTAAAGTGATGCGATATATAAAATTTGTTTTCAAAGTTTAAAGTCCCGCTTTAATAGTCGAGATAAGTTTATTTTTCTAGAATCAGGGCCACCATTTGCATTAACGTCACCACCTTCCCTGCAGACGACGCAGGGATGGGGATACCAGTCAATTTAGAAGTAATGACATTGTCTGGACTTTGTTTTGAGAATGCCCGATGCTAGGTAAACATGACAACATGGTGCTGTTATTGTTTTGGTGATCCACTAATTAATCACTGGGTTATATCATCATTTATATTAATTAATGGGTAAAATTTGGCTTTGACTACCATAAGTATTTGTATGCTTAGATTCGAGATAGGTTATATTGGGTAATTTTAAAGTTTTGGTCATCCCTGTACATAGAAATGCACACTATGTTTTTTGGTGGTTTGCGATATGTTATGAACGATTTAGACGTTCATTTCTATCGGAAATCACAAGTTTATACATACCAATCCCCCCTTACCGGTGTATGTTAAACTAATCGTATAACATATAATATAACTTGTCATAACCTAACCTAACCTAACTTAACCTATGATCTGTATTTTCTTATGAGATCGAAAAATATTTTGCAACAGAAATCCCGTAGAGATAATGTGTCTTATTGTTTGAAGTATTTAATCCCATAGTTAGAATCTTATGGTTCCGCAGATGACCAAAACCAAAATAATACCAATATTGTTTGAAATGTTTATACTGTGAAATTTGTAGTAGGGGCAGCTAATATCCACTGAATTAGTTAATGTGCTTCGTAATATTTATATATTCAAAATGGTATTACCACTGTGTTGCACAGTAAAGCACAATTCATTATCTAACAATATTTATCTACAGAGCCGATCAGCCGAGAAGGTTGGACAACTACATCCAGGGTTCATGAAGGCAGATGAAAGAATTTTCCCAAAAGTAAATGTCTTTATGATTGTAGAGTAATATCAAGAACTCCGCCATCCAGCTATGAAGCACTTTGAATTACATAAGAATATAAGAAAATAAGAAAATAAGGAATCTGCAATAGGCCGGTTGGCCTGTGCATGGCAGCTCCTGTCGAGAGTTACTACCACTCTCTATCATCCATGAATCTATCTAGCCTCCTTTTGAAACTTTCCAGCGTTCCAGCACTTACTACAAAGTTGCTAAGCTTGTTCCACTCGTCCACCACCCAATTTGTAAACCAGTTCCTTCCTATCTCCCTCCTAAACCTAAACTTATCCAACTTAAATCCGTTGTTCCGAGTCCTATCCTGCTCGGATAGTATAAGAACTTTATCTGTATCACCTATATTGATTCCTTTCACCCACTTAAATACTTCTATCATATCTCCTCGCACTCTTCGTCTTTCTAGGGTATGCAAGTTTAGTTTCTTTAACCTATCCTGATATGGAAGATTTCTAAGTCCCGGAATCATTTTCGTCATTCTTCGCTGCACCGACCCTAGTGAATTGATATCCATTCTATAATAAGGGCACGAGAACTGAACCGCATAATCGAGGTGCGGCCTGACTAGCGCAAAATATATAGTTGCAATAAGACCTCTGCACACTTATTACTTACATAAGAACATAAGAAAGTGGGATACTGCAGGAGGCCGACTGGCCCCTACAGGGCAGATCCCTTTCACACCCATCCCAGCACTTCCATGTGCCTATCCAACTTCGTCTTGAAGCTCCCTAGCGTCCCCGATCCTACTATAGCACTCGGTAGCCTATTCCACATATCCACAACTCTATTACCAAACCAGTGCTTGCCTATATCCTTTCTGAATCGGAATTTATCTAATTTAAAGCCATTTGTTCTAGTTATTTCGTTATTACTGAGCTTCAGAACATCTTCCATTTTACCCTTGTTAATCCCACTCACCCACTTGTACACCTCTATCATATCTCCCCTAACTCTACGCCTCTCTAATGAATGCAAGCCTAAGCTTTTCAGTCTTTCTTCATATGTAAGGTTTCTAATATTATGGATCATTTTTGTCATTCTTCTTTGTACTGTCTCCAAAGAATCTATGTCCATTCTATAATAAGGACACCAGAACTGAACCGCATAATCCATGTGTGGCCTCACTAATGCTAGGTAAAGTTTCAAGATAACGTCAGCAGTTCTGTTACTCACAGACCTAGATATGAACCCTAGAATCCTGTTTGCCTTGTTGCGAACGCTAATACATTGTTTTCTAGGTTTCAAGTCGTTGCTAACAAATACACCTAGATCTTTTTCACAAACTGAGTTTTCTATTTCCGTGTTACCTAGTTTATACTTAACGTTTGTATTCGTCTTCCCTATCTGTAGTACCTTGCATTTATCAGTATTAAAATTCATTTGCCAGTCTACTGACCACTCATGTAAGGTATCTAGATCTCTTTGAAGGTGTTCAAAGTCACTGTCTGAATTTATCACTCTCCCCATTTCGGTATCATCTGCAAATTTTCTAATCCTACTTGTTATGTCTAAATCAAGCTCATTAATGAATATAACAAACAGCAGAGGGCCCAATACAGATCCCTGGGGAACTCCGCTTTTGACCGCACCCCAGTCTGACTTTAATCCATTTATGCTGACTCTTTGTTTCCTACCAGTTAACCATGACCTAATCCATTTTAATAATGATCCACCTATTCCATGTGCTTCTACCTTCCTTATCAATCTCTCATGAGGGACTCTATCGAATGCTTTACTGAAATCTAAATAAATTATATCATATGACTTATCATTATCTACGGCTTCATATACTTCTGAGAAAAAGCTAAGCAAATTTGTGAGACAAGAACGTCCCTGGGTGAACCCATGCTGAGAAGAATGAATTAAGTTGAATGTTTCAAGGTGGCTTCTGATTTTTGTAGCAATAATTGACTCTAGCAACTTGCCTATGATTGACGTGAGACTAATGGGACGGTAATTTGATGCAATTGATTTATCACCCTTTTTGAAAATCGGAACTACATTTGCAAGTTTCCAAGCTTCTGGCACTAGGCCCGATTCTAATGACTTATTAAATAAAACTGCTAATGGATTACTCAAGTCATCTCTACATTCTTTTAATATTCTAGCATATACCTCGTCTGGACCAGGCGATTTATGAGGCTTCAGTTTGTTAATTACTTTAAGCACATCGTTACCAGTAATATTGATATTCATCAACATATTTTCTATACTGTCATTATATACCTTATGAACTTCTGGAAACTGTGCTAGGTTTTCATTTGTGAATACGGAGCGAAAATGACTATTTAACGTACTACACATTTCTAACTCATCATCAGTCATTTCTCCTGTCGTAGTTTTAAGGGGACCTATTGTATCTCTAACCTTTGATTTATACAGTTGATGAAAAGCTTTGGGGTTATTTTTCGATTCGTTTGCTATCTTGATTTCATAATTTCTCTTTGCTTTCCTAATTTCTGTTTTTACCTGTCTTGTTAGGTTCTGATACTAACCAAGTAAGTGATTTTCGCCTTTCTTAACTTTTCTATATACTCCTTTCTTTTTCCCTAGAAGATCTAAGAGTCTATTATTCATCCATTTTGGTTGGTTCCGTATCGATCTGAATTGTCTTTTAGGGATGTGTTTATTTTGAGCATTATTGATTGTCTCAATAAATTGTTCATAAGTAGCTGCTAAATTAAATTCGGGGTTCTCCCGTCCAAAGTTGACAGTTTCCGGAGGTGTGGGGGGGAATAATCTTTTGACCATAGGGTCATCCCTTAGGTCTCTCCTTAAGCTACCGTAATTAGCCTTCCTAAAATCCGGGATCAAGGCCGAATTTTCCTTCTTCCTGCCATCCCATATTATGTTAGATATAAAACCCAATACTCTGTTTGCCTTATTTCGAATATTAACGCACTGTTTTCTAGGCCGTAGGTCCGGGCTTACAAGTACCCCGAAGTCTCTTTCACAAGTCGACTTCTCTAGGTTGATGTTGTTAAGGCTGTATACATTGACAGTATTTTTCTTCCAATATTAAGTACGCTGCACTTGCTGGTGTTGAATTTCATTTGCCATTTTTCAGACCACCCCTGCAGTTTATTTAGATCATCCTGTAATGCATTTGCATCCTGCCCTGAATTAATCTGCCGCCCAATTTTGGTGTCATCCACAAACTTGCTTATGTCACTGCTGATCCCAGTATCTAGATCGTTTATGTAGATTATGAACAAGAGTGGGCCTAGTAGTGACCCCTGGGCAACCCCACTGGTTACATGACCCCACTCAGATTTAACACCATCTACGCTGACCCTCTGCGTTCTATCGGTGAGACATGATTTTATCCAATTTAAAACTTTCCCCTCGATACCATGAGCCTTAATTTTTCTCAGAAGCCTCTGATGCGGTACTCTGTCAAATGCTTTGCTAAAATCCAAGTAAATAACATCGTAATTTTCGTCATTATCTTCTACCTCGAAGACTTTCCTAAAAAACGTCAGCAGATTTGTTAGACAAGATTTTCTCTTTGTAAACCCATGTTGAGAGTCGTACATTAATTTGCTTTTCTCTAAATGCGATCGGATGCTATCTGCTATAATTGATTCAAGAAATTTCCCCACTACTGACGTCAAACTGATCGGCCAGTAATATGACGCTGATGCTGTCTCCCTTTTTGAATATGGGTACTACAGTTGCCTCTTTCCACAAGTCTGGCACAACTCCGGTGTCTAATGATTTTGTAAGTAAGTTTACGAGGGGTCACTAATCTGTTCCCTACACTCTTTCAAAACTCAAGGGTAAATTTCATCCAGCCCTGGGGATTTTGTCTTCTTTAGTTTACTTATCCTCTTAAGAACATCCTCTTTTCTGATAGTGATATTCTTTAATTTCTCTTCTTCCTTTCCCTTAAATATCAGTTCCACCTCTGGAATTTCATCTCAAATTTCTTCTGTGAAAACTGATAAGTAGCTGTTCAATGCTTTGCTTATTTCATCACTGCCATTTATCAGTTCTTCCCTCCCTGACTTTAAAGGCCCAACTTT
Source organism: Homarus gammarus (assembly GCA_958450375.1). Classification (NCBI taxonomy): domain Eukaryota; kingdom Metazoa; phylum Arthropoda; class Malacostraca; order Decapoda; family Nephropidae; genus Homarus; species Homarus gammarus. The sequence continues at coordinate 38,377 of CAUDMG010001004.1, forward strand.
GTCCTTGACTTTTGTTCTATATACCTGGAAAAATTTCTTGGGATTCGCCTTGGATTCTCTTGCTATTTTGATTTCATAGTCTCTCTTTGCTTTCCTTACATTTTTCTTAACATTCCTAGATAATTCATTATACCTGTTTCTGAGCTGCTCGTCCCCTCCCTTTAATTTCTTATATATTCCTTTCTTTATTCCTATGTCATGTTTAAGTTTTCTGGTCATCCACCTTGGCTCATTCTTATTTGACCTAATTTTTCTGTATGGTATATTTTGTTCTTGTGCTTTATGTAGTATACTGTTAAATAAATATTGTAAAATTTACATAAAATTCTTTGGTTATATTGTTGCCAAACATTTTCTGTATAATCTACAGAGATTCTGTATATATTTTTAAAAAAAATATTTGTTGAATTAACAGATTGTTGGAAGCTATTGGAATCTCTAACAACTTGTCCCTGAATAAGAATTTGCAACTTTCGATTTACAGCAGGTGCCTACATTACTGCTAGGTGAACAGGGACCAAGGAGACTAGGAAGAGTGTCCAAACAACTTCCGCCGGCCCGGGAATCGAACCCGTGACATCTTGCTTGCAAGGCAAGAGCGGTACCACTTTTCCAGCGCTCCCCCCCCCCCCCCACCCCTATGAAATGATGTGGCGCTCTTTGAAATAATGTAAACAAACACAGGCATACGACGAACGTGAATCACAAACACCCGCCATCCTCTAATTCAGTAATTGCATATAGAAATAACAGCATTAACATGCAATTTTAAATGTTCTTTGCACCATGAAGTGTATATAGTATGATAATATGTCAGTTTATATTGATAATTAAACAAATTGAAACAGAGAAAGAGAGTGTCTGAAATATTTTACAAAACAAAAAAAGTAATTCAAATTACTACGTTTTCCTGGTCAGAAATACAGAAGAAACATGTAAAAAATACTGAATTTTCTAACAGTGTAGTGAATATATTATAGTCATGATCAATTGTTGTGTCATCTATGACCTCACCCCTTCCTACTGGTGACTGACATGACTGTTCCCAGGTGACCTCACCTAGGTACCTTCTTAACCACTGATAATCCGCCAACCGAAAGTTTGGGACTCTGACCATATTGTCATTGTTTTTCGTTTCCCAATTTAGGGTGAACCTGATACCTCTAGTAGGTTCTGTAATTAGTTGTTTTAAAAAGTTGTCCTGTACTGCGTCCCGGAAGTCTTCAGATTCATAGTCACCTACAATGTTGTCCCAGTCAATATTTATGAAGCTGAAATCCCCCATAATGCACAGGTTGTTATATTTTGCTGCCCTACTCATTTCCTGCCATATGGGCTGAGCTGCTTCTTTCCCAAGACTTGGGGGCCTGTAAATCACTCCCATAATTAGTTTTTCTCTTCCTTCCGTGATTTCTACCCATACAGACTCGGTTCCTATTTCACCCGTTATTGAATTATTAATACAACATTTTAATGTATCCTTGATGAAGAGGGCGACCCCTCCCCACTTCCTACCTTCCCTGTCCTTATGAAAAAGGTTATATCCTTCTATGTGGTACTCTGATAAAAAAATTTGCTCGCCAGATTCATCCACTTTTCGGTGATTGCTATGACGTCTACATTCTCGGTACATACAACCGCTCTCAGCAAGTCTATTTATTTCAAATGCTCCTACTGTTTGTATAGTATACATTTAAACCTACTCTTCCCTGGTCCTGTTTTACCCCTTGTCCTGAGTAACCAATTTTACTTCCCAGGACCAGCTTCTTTTTTTACTCCCACTTACCCCGACCTCTCTCTACTGGCGAACCCCCCCCCCCCCCCTTTGGAGTGACAATTGCACGCTACAGGGATGCAGACAACGTCTCTACCCCCGCAAGAGACAAGTGTACTCCGTCGTCGCGACTGTACAGGTAGTCGTTGCCATAGAATCGTTGCCAGCTATCAATGAATGCCCAACCATTGTTTGCACAATGTTTTTCCAGTCGGCAATTTATAGCAATTGCTCCATACCGTCCTGCCTCTTCTCTTCCTCGCCAGCTTCCTCCAGCACCTGGTAGGGGTTACTACACTCCACACCCTGATCAGCTTTCCTGAGTCTGACCGTAGTCCCCTTGGAGACAACCACTCTCCACTCCTGCTCCTCCTTTGCAGGTGTCCTGCTAGGCAGGACACCTACCTGAAGGAGTTCAGTCCTGAGTGCTTCATTTTCCTCCTTTAGAGTGTCAAGCTCACTCCTCAACTGACCCAGCTGCCTTAACAGAGTGGTCAGGAGGTCGTCTTTCCTCGCACCCCCCTCCTCTTCCCCCAAGACACAAGGATCCAAGGCGACCATTTTCCTTGGTCACTAACGGGAGCACTTGGGGGCACGACCTTCTCCAAGCTGGGTCAGGTAGCAACTGTCATCTGTCATCTCATCATCTCAAGCCCATCCCCTGGCCATGGTAGTCCGTAGTCTTTCCACAACATTAAATATAGACTTCAGTGACGAAAACTAATATTTTCCAGACATGAAATAGAGAACAGTGATGAAAACCTTCCTGTTGGAGCTATCGTTCTTTTGCATCATTTTGGCACCCAGCAGGTAAATACACACGATGATACTTGAGCAGTTATTTATTTTAACCTAAAAATAAGGTATGCCTGTGTATATAAACATTGTATATGGCCACAAGTCGTGTATTTCTACTGGTAACAACACATCCACCACAGCTGGCTGCCTTCAGGCTCCCACTCGGCGGCTCGAGCAAATATGTGACGTCACAACCAATCACAGAGCTTTTCGCAGTCACCTGACTTCTTAGCATCTTCAACCCTTATTTTTTCACCTTTTGGCACTTTATTTTAAAAATATCGTTACCATAGCTAATTTAAGCGTTTTCCTTACCCATTGACCTGCCATCTTACGAAAAATTTCCGACCTACAACTCGTCCATTCAGTAAACGTGGTACCCTGAAATTTTATCAATCCACATATAAGAGAAGAATATGCTGTGTAATAAAAGTGATATATCATTTATTGATTCTAATATACGGTACTTTACTGTCATGTAACAAAATAATTATATGATCCAAGTGTGTCATGTGTATTTGTGAACTGTGAGGCCGTGGTATATGTGCCTGATAGCTTTTATTGTGTGGACTTGATAGCTTTTACTGTGTGGAATATATAGCTTTTGTTGTGTGGACTTGATAGTTTTTATTTTGGGCCCTGATAGTACTTAAAGGATGGACTGATAGTGTTCCCTGCGTGATCATGATGTATATAGTATATTTTTTTTGAATTTGAAGTGTTTAAGGTGTAGCTTTGATAGTGTTAAATGTGTAGCCCTAATAGTCTTCCCTGTCTGGCCACGATGAGTTTCAACTTTTTAAAGTGAGTCTGTGACAGTGTTTTCTGTGAGGTTGTTTTGGTGTATACTGTGAGGCCGTAACGTTGTTTACTATGAGGCCGTTGATGGTCTAGATTACAAGTATAAATAGTTAACCTTTGGTTTACTTTAAGGATAACTACGTCATCTTATTGGGCGAACTACACGACTCGTTACATGCCGTGGGGATGATGCTGACGGCTGCCGTACCCTCTTCCAGTCAAAAAATCGATGCAGGCTACGACGTGCCCGGGATAGCCCAGTCCGTGGATCTGGTGAACCTCATGACTTATTCCCTACACGGTTCTTGGAATGACTACGTCCATCATCAGTCAGGACTCTACCCTTACTATAAGGACACCGGTCGTAACAGGGAGCTCAACATTGTAAGTTCACTTGAATTAAAATTATCAGTGGATACTGGTTATGGAAGGACAGACAATTTTCATGATGAAGTACCAATAATTTACTATAGTGTCACACATCCGATAGATGTACTGTTTACTAGATCACAGATGATTCCATAGCAAATAATATGGTAGATATTTTTGTGAATATGGTGCTACTAGATCTTATTATGATAATGATAGTAAAAACCACAAATACAAAATTTATTCCAGATTATAATCTTTAGAGTGGTGAGTATAATGTGCAGGATGTGTGGTGTAATTATCGGGTTATTAGCTGAAGATTTCTAAGAGTTTTGTTGCCAGGGAGACATAATGAATTATATTCCATATCTTTAGATCAGGGTGTTCAGATTAAAAGTAAGTTCAGTTAGTGTTAACATCTCGCACGGTTTGATTATTTGAATTCTTTGCTTTATGATAATTATTTGCTTCCCTTCATAAATACTTTTTGTTCTGATGGGGTTATGATATACAGTAAAAGAGCAGACGTAGTTGTTCGTTTTTATATAAATATATATATATGCAATTTTGTTCCAAACCGTTTAATATCATACGGAACATTAAAGCACATCCTGACCACATTGAGTATTATTTCAGGACATGATAATTTATTTACTTGTTAATACTACATAGACAACATGACAAATGTGGTGAAAACAATTCCACTTGGACGGTAGTACACATGGATATTATATGCACTTTAATATACAATTCTTCTTGAAATTAACCAAACACTGGACAAACAATTGACCTTTAAAATCTCGGAGCACAACCGATTTAGAAACAAACATGAAGTTGTTATGCTATATCTAGTTTTTGCACTCATGTACTGTAAGTTTCCTACAGTTCACTCTTAGGCAATTGGTTGTAAGATGTTTTCACCTTTATGATACATGATGTAAGGATTATGATGCAAGTTTAAAAATTCTTCCTTATTATTATTATTGATTTTGCTACGAACTAAATCCATCCACAAAAACACAGAAAATAATCTCAATATATATTTGAGAAATATTTTTAATCGGTTCATTCACATAATCTAACGTCTATCTAACCTCCAGAAGGCGTCACAAATTCATGGCTGCTCAATTTTAGTTTTACAATCAATAAATATATCACACTTGGCTCGGCTTTACTTTTACAATACGGGTAAAGGGATGTTCCTCTATGACTAGTGTACATATAAATATATTTTCCCATAACATGTTATTTAATTTTCACTTAATAATATATTTATCAACTTTGAGATTCAAAAGTTAGAGAATATATGCACGACCTAAACAAAGTGGATCTCCTACAGCTACGCGGGGTAAGGCGAGTAATGACATTGTAGGAAGATTCTCTGGCTGGATCACAAAGTTAAAACACTGGAACAGCAAGTTATCACTTGTTCTCTTATTGTCTCAATGAGCCTCGTCCCCGACTCGTCCAATTTTTTACAATGCTTTGCTCAGTGAATCTTTCTTTTCTGATTCTCTTGAGAAAGAGTTGTCACACTCGTTCAGTTTATCAATACTTGGCGGTATAGTTCCAGCACTATGACTTGCTTAACTGAAAAGTATCGATCAAGGTTGAAGAACCTATCGAGTTCCATACCAACGGTCTGTCTTTTTCTAGGTATATGTATCTATGAGTTAATGTACTAAAATCATCTTGGAAGACGTATAATCAAGGTTTATTGACTGAAGTTTGTGACTATTAGAAAAATCCAAAATATCAGAAGGTATCCTAACGTTTTTGGCTTACGCTTAGTAGAATATGGTTGGAGCAATTCTTTTCAAAATTCAACTACAGCAGGATAGTTTGTCAGATGTTGGGTGAATAGTGTGAGTAACTGGGCTGCTTTAGAAAGGCAGTGATTTGGGGGAAGGTCTACTCTATGTAGTACATGAATATCATAGTAGTGGATAAAAAGAGCACAGAGAAGGCTAAAAATAAATCCATCGTCTTACAAACTGTCTTCTCGGGTCGATGTATAATTGGGAAATGTAAATTAACTCTTCTTTAATAAGGATACAATTTGGAAGTTTGTTTGTACTATGTTGTCTTTCTGGGGCATAGCTGCCTGCTAATGGCAAATTCTGTGTTCATCATAATAAAGTATTACACAGAGGTCGCCTAGTGAAAACATATTTTCATTGGGTACAGGAATTCGTCGTCAACTACTGGATACAGCAAGGAATGCCAAGCACCAAGATAGTGATGGGTGTGCCTACCTACGGCCACTGTTGGACACTTGACGACCTTAGTCAGACCGACTATTACTCCCCAGCGAGCGAGCCAGGAGAACCTGGGCCCTGGACCAACTCTGCAGGCATATGGGCGTACAGTGAGGTACATATCTAACCGCGGTTGCTGGAGGATCGATTTTTTTCACACTTCATTTTTCCAACATTCACGGTGTGAGATCCATTTTGTCTTCTGTGTAACACCATCTATTAACCTCTTCCCCCGATTTTTTACTACTATCTGAACTTCAACTGACCAAAGCAGCTTCACCCAACTTTTCAAGTCTCATTCCGTTCTAAGGGAGGAGTATGCACCTACTGAAACACACTTACGCCTATAGCTCAACTCACGGATCATAAATCTTCTCTTTACGATGCCATCTGTCTCAAAACATCTCACCAACTATGACTATTTTTCTTTGTTTCTTATACTGTTCATTCAACTATCTCACTTCTTGCTTGAGTCGTTGCTATCCACACACCCCAACACGGAGATCCTCTACCTAGGGGATTTCAATGTACATCACAGAGAGTGGCTTGGCTCTGCAAGGGATGACCCAGGTGGAGCTGAGGCACTCTCTTTTTCCTTACTTAATAATCTGGAACAAATAATTAAACACCCTACACGCGTTCCTGATCGACACGATCAACTTAATTACATTCTTGATCTTTGTTTTACCTCTAACCCCTCACAGTATTCATACTCAATTTCTGCCCCCTATGGTTTTCTGATCGCAATCTTATTTCTATTAAATCAAACTGGGCACGAACTCTTCCCCTTCCCCCTTCTAAACGCTAACTATGGCACTATCGGAGGGAAAACTAGCAATCCTTGCGATAATTCTTCTCCAACTTTCCCTGGGATAAATGTTGCTTTTCCACTCGGGACGCCTAGGTATGTGCTGACAGCATTGCTAGGGTTATACAGGGTGGTACGAGTGCATTTATCCCATCTTCTACTAAAACTTTCACATCACAGTATAATCATGGTTTGATCGCTCCTGTTCTCTTGCATGTAGGGAGAGAGATAGGGCGTATCAAGTTATGAAACTATCTCCTCCTCTTACACCACTCCTCTTTCATTACTTCTAGAAATCGTTGTAAGGTTATTCTTCGTAGGGCCAAGCAGACTTTTATAAAAAGAAAGACCTCTGACCTGACTAACTCTTCTTCTAGTAAATCCTTCTGGTCCTTAACTAATTTTTCTGTAATAACTTCTGCATTCCCTCTTTTCCTCCTCTACGCCGACCTGATAACTCTATAACCAACTCTCCCCCTGATAAAGCCAATCTCTTTGGCATCTTATTCTCCTCTAACTCCACATTAGATGATTCCAACTCTACCCCTCCTACTCCTGCTCTTCCTACAGACCCTATGAACTTTCCTATAATCTCCGCGAGTAGGGTTGCTGGTGTGTTATCCAGTTTGGATGTGAGTTCGGTGCATGAACCGGACGGAATACCCCCTCGTGTTCTAAGGGAGTGTGCTAAAATTCTGGCCCCTGTGCTTGCTTGCTTCTTTTGTTTCTGCCTCAAAACCAAAACTTTTCCTTCTTCTTGGAAGGATGCCTCGGGTCATCCCATCACGAAAAAGGGTGGCCATTCTAATCCCTCTAACTATCGCCCCATTGCCCTAACTTCATCCCTCTCTAAGATTTTTGAAACTATCTTGAACTCTCATTTTCTCCGTTACCTTGAAAGCCTTTCTCTTTTGTCGGATCACCAGTATGACTTTCGCCAGGCGAAATCTACTGGTGATCTGCTCTCCTACTCCACCCATCTTTGGTCATCCTTCCTTATGGATTATGGGGAAGCATTCGTCGTGGCCCTCGACAGCTCCAAAGCATTTGACAGGGTCTGGCATAAGTCTTTGCTATCTAAATTTCCCTCTTATTGTTTCTCTTTCCCACTTTGTTTTCTAATTTCTAGCTTCCTTGAGAACCCATCCATGGCAGTTGTTGACGAGGGATTGACCTCTCGCTCTTTCTATACCAATAGTGGTGTCCCACAGGGTTTTGTTCTTTCACCTTCTCTTTTCATCCTTTTAATCAACGATTTACTTCACATTATGACTAATTCTATCCATTCTTAAGCTGACGATTCCACTCTTCACTGGTCTTCACATTTTCCCTTCCTCCTAATTCTCAAATTAGATCTGTTTCTAGGGCTGATTTAATTTCATCTATCATTGCGGATCTGAGCAACATCTCCAAATGGGAAGGTAGAATTTGGTTATATTCAATAGTAATAAAACACATTATTTACCAATTACATATTCCGAAATAGAAGATCTCCCACCAATCATATTTCAGGACGCAATCATTCTATCAATTTCTAAAAGGGATATGCTAGGCCTCACCTTTTCCTTTAATATATCATGGAAGCCACGCATCCACAACATTGCTAAAGCTGCCTCCCGAAAGCTGGGAATGCTGTACAGATGCCGTAGCTACTTCACTCCTGAGCAGTTGCTTCAAGTTTATTAGGGATTCATTCGTCCTAACTTGGAGTACTGCTCTCATATCTGTGGTGGCTCTTCTTTTGTCCAACTGTTAGAGAGGGTGGAATCCCAAGCCCACCGTTTTTATGTGAATGTCGGTCACACTAGAATAACCCGTTAGAGTGCATCCTTCTTTCCTCACACAGCCAAACAGTGAAATGGTTTGCCTTCTTTTGTGTTTCCATACTCTTACAATCTGGTTAACTTCAAAAAGCTGGTTTTCCGGCATCTTCGTGGTGTAGATTAGTATAGTTTTTCGCCTGTGTTTTTAATTTATATTTACTCTTATTACACCCCCCCCCCTCCCCCCAGGCCCCGTTGTAGGTCGATGATTTTAGCATATAGAAAATTTTTCATTAAGAGATCAGATACAATTAATGAGCCTTCAGTACAGTTTTTGGTAAAAAGCATCTGCCCTCCACTTGCCTCCAGATCTGCTATGCGCAACAGGAAGAGCCAGACAAGTGGGTGATCAAGACAGCTCAAGAGATGAAGGAACCTTACACCTATCGAGACGCTCTCTGGTGCTGCTTTGAGAACCATACCTCGGTCGCTATCAAGGTAAGGTCGACCATCTAACTGTCGAGGTACAGTCTCGTTCAAGATTCTTCGAACACTGCTAGAGACAGCTGCCAACTCAAGGCCGTTTGTTTACTGTAGTACATAGTATAATATAATACGAAACAACAAAGCCCAACCCTTAATTAAGCAACAGGGAACTAAGTAACTAATCACCGATCACTTTTATATTCATTCATAATTTTTATTACGTAATTTTTACTTTAATTTTGTTGCCACGTCAGCTTTTCTGCTCACCATTTGCGGTGCTCCATCTGTGTCCAGACTCACAGTTTATACCCAGTCAACACGTAATTTATCTAGTGCCCCTGCCAATCTCGCTAAGATATCATCACTTGTTGCTGTTCCTTTCATTGGTACCAGCTCCACAAAATCTTCTGTTAACTGCATATTTTCATCCACACCGCCTATAAAAATTGCAAGTTGTGCTACATCAGTTATATTGGTACTTTCATCAATTGCAACAGAAAATGCAGTAAAGAACTTAACTTTGTCTTTGAGTTGACTGTTGATATTCTTTGATAATTCATTAATTATTTCTGCAACTGTGTTTCTTGAGAGGCTAATGTTTGCAAAGGCTTGACGTTTTTCCGGACAAATATCTTCTGAAGCCATCAGCATACATTTCTTTATAAAGTTCCCTTAAGAAAAAGGTTCGATGACACTGCTATTTCATGGGCAATCCTGTAACTTGCCTTAGCTGCAGCATCACTGACTTGATGAACACTCTTAAATACTGACTGCTTCTTTTTCAATGACTGCTATAACTCTTTAAATGTGTCTTCCCGTAACTTGCCACTATATTTATTATACCTCTGAGCATGTTTAGTGTCAAAATGCCTTTGAACGTTGTAATCTTTGGAAACAGCTACCTGTTGCTTACAAATGAAACATGTCGGTTTTCCATTCATTTCAGCATAAAAATTCAAGATTTTCCACTTTTCTTGTACCATCCGACGCTTGTCATTTTCTGTTCTTTCTTTGATAATATGATTATGGGATCAATAGTAAAAAAACAATGGATACTGTTTCCGATATTTGTAACGCTCCAACTGCCTTGAGCGACTACCCAGGACTAGTATCAGAGCGATCACATCTAATACCGGTACGCGGCCAGTGGTCGGCCCGTCTTAAAACTCGTGGAGTGGAATGCATAGAACCAAAATTAACCATCAAGACTATCTCTAATTGCTCATTCATTAGTGCTGTTACATTGAGTATTTTATTCTAGCAAACACCAGACGATTTTATTCAGCCGGGGGAAGCCCCCACTTGTCAAAGGGCTACAAACGCGTTTAGCAGGTCATCGCTCTAGCACCAGGTACAGTCACAATCCAAACTTTCGACACCCCCCTGGGTGATCGCCGAGGCCAGGGTTGAGGTAAGGCTGGGTGATCGGACCCAGACTAGCTCAGCAATGTGGTAACGAAGCACTGCGATGGTGAGGTTCACATTCCACCACCACAACATTCCGAGACTCATAGCACACGAGCACAGGAAGGAACTTATTAAGAATTTTGACATAACATGAACTTGCATAGCAAATACATTCATAACATTGTTGCCACACATAACATAACATGTTAAGATTGGAGCATGAAAAACTTTGCCTTGTCCCAAAACACTGGCTTGGAACCACTAGATGCGAATCCTCGTATTACACATGAAACATCAGGGCAGCATATATAAAGGGTGGCCGGCGGCCGAATTTCGTTTAGGGGCGCTTGTGGTAGAAGCAGTACCGCTCTTGCCTCGCAAGCAAGATGTCACGGCTTCGATTCCCGGGCAAGCGGAAGTTGTTTGGACACTCTTCCTAGCCCCTTGGTCCCTGTTCACTTAGCAGTAAAGTAGGTACCTGTTGTAAATCGAAAGGTTGCGAATTCGTATTCAGGGAATGTTGTTGGAGCTTCTCAACTTGAACTGACACAAACCGGAGGAGTGGTGACCCGAGGATCACACACCCAACACAGACAAAAAAAAAACAAATACGTGCGCTATGCGCTAACCAAATAAACGCAATCGTGTAAAGCCACGGCACTATCTCTCCCACTACAATTCCCTTCCTAACCTCCTGCTCCTTCCTCTGTCATCTTCCCCGCTCTGACTTTCGCTACCAACAACTTTTGGAGCTTCTAAACTTGAACCGAATTTCGTCAAGAGGGAGTGAGCGGTCAGCCGACAAGGTAAGGCCTATTCATGTATAGATATTACCATAACCCTGGGAATATTATGGTTTCAGACATACTAGCAATTCATATCGTCATGTTTACAATATTTAATGGTGTATCAGTAACTACATTGAAGTATTTTGGCTTGGAATGTTGCAGTTCACAATAATCATGGAATCACCCCCAAAAAATTTGTCTGGTCCGGAGCAGCGACTTTGTGGAAGACCTCGACCCTGAGCGTAGATGCCTGGCCGTGTGTCATCATGAGTGACTACTTCTTGGTCACTTGCCTTGTTTCCTGTCTACTGCTGTTTTTAGTTTTTAAATTTCACTTCATAATGTCTAGGAATATGAAATTCATGGCACAGACGTCACCAATATTACAACTAGTTAAGCACATGATTATTTTTTTTTCACCTGAATGATAAATATCTATGATGTCCTAATCATGGTGTTTGGTAACTTGGAGCTAATTTCCAACAAGATACTTTTAGTCCATCAACACGTGATGTTTATCAATATTCATATTTCATAACTGGGTCGAGAATAGCCCAAGTTTTTCATGCCTCACTCTTAACTTGCTATTGTTATGTGTGCCAACACTGTTATGAATTAAATTTTGTTATGCAGGTGCATGTCATGTCAAAACTCGTAAAGATTTCCTTCCATGCTCGTGTGCTGTGAGTTTCGGAGTGTTGTGGTGGCGGAAAGTCACAAAACATCCTACAGGCACTTGCCTATGAACAGACTCAATAGAATAGATGGAGTCAATAGACTAAACGTGCATTATCCGATACAAATAATCTTAACTTTTCACTTCTAAGTCTCTTAGCTGCTCAAGGTGCAGCTGGAGCAGCCAGTGGGCTGCGGGCTGCATGCGGCCCACGGGCGGTATGCTTGACACCCCTGCGCTAGACGATTATACTGGCTAACGCTAGACGATTTACGCTGGTTAAAGCCAGACGATTAATATTGGCAAACGTCAGACGATTAATTTTATACTGCCTAATGCTAGACGATTTATACTGGCTAACGCCAGACGATTTATATTGCCTAATGCCAGTCAATTTATACTGGCTAATACCGGATGATTTATACTGGTTAAATCCCAGATGGTTTTATTCAGCCTAGGAAGAGCCATTGCCTCCTGGAAGGTTCAATTCTTTGTTATGGTTTATCTATATTTCATTTGTATAACATAAAATATGGGCACATAATATGCTTATATGGGATTATTAGATATCAACGGCAGTAGGAGAATATCTGCGTACTAATTTAAAAAAGTGGGCTACAAATATTAGGAAACGATTTATGTAGACTTTTGTCAATTATTTAAACCAATTGCCAGATTTACACGGGTAGTAGAAACATAAATGTTCATAATAATAATTATAAAGCGCTTCAGATCGTTAGGAGCAGGTGTTTTAATTCCCACAAAACCAATCGTCTATGAGATACCCAACAGGTAAGTTATTTAATGAGGTTGGAGTGAGGGAGGTGGGAGGGGGTGTACCGGTGTGGGGTGACTGACCCAACTGAACTAGTAGCTATGCTAAGCGTCCTCTGACCCGCATATTTTTCTTTTCATATTTCAATAATATATTATTTCTTTTACTGTTATATTGCTTTGTACTATTATCATAAGTATCATGCATGAATCAATCTGCACATACTTTGTGTGATTTGCCAAGGCGCCAGTGTCTCTGAATACAGAAGCTGCTTGGTGTTTGTTAATCATGAATTACACAAATATCCTCGTATACGTCTTGGAAAAAATATTTATCAGCTGATAAATATTTTTTTCCAAAACCCAAGATACCTTTACATATATGAATTACTGTATGTTGGTATTAGGTAGGAGGTCGAAGACTAAACCTTGCCAGAGGTCACTCCAAAGCGATTGGAAGGAGTTAGGCCAATGCCAATAACATGATGCAATATTACTTCCATAACCTGCCATAATAGTATTTTCTTTATTAAAACTATCTTGGTTTGATATTTGAAGAGTGAAGATGGATATTAAAGAGGATGGAACAGTGTACGACGAGTAAAAAGGGATAAATGCTCTTAGTTTACAAAGAAGTGAGTTTGAGTGCACTGTTTGTGAAGATGAGAGATTCCCCTTTCTAAGCAATATTACCTGCAATTGTGAACATTACTTTATCAATAATAACAACTACTAATACTATTCATGTGTATGTGACAGGCTAACTACGCCAAGGAACACAAGTTGGCCGGCATGATGGTGTGGACGGTGGATTACGACGACTTCCATGGCTACTGTCACGACCGTTCCTTTGACCTTATCAAGACTATGGCAGAGACCTTTGGAGCTTCTACTACTTGTAACTTGTAACCTTCTCAGGTGATTTTTTGTTTAATAAATATACAACAGAAGAATGATTAGTGTAATGAAAGGGTCATATTGGCCTCTAGTAAAGAAAAAACACTTTTTATTATGGACCATCAATTTAACCGCTCGGTCCCCGCTCCCTCTCACCTTGGAAATTGACACACAAACAAATAATTATCTGAAGCGATATGTATTACTAATGAATTGTCAGAGAATATACAGTGAATAATTGTAATGTGGCATACAACATATTCCTAATGTTAAATGATAAATGTCCGCACTGCAACACAATTTTATTTCATATCCTTTCTTAAATCCTTTTTGTATCAATGACTTCAACTAAATTATCATGTATAACAATATTGTTGTGTTGGTTGTTTTGCTGCTTTTTGTTATACAAGACTAACAACACACCTAAACACACACAGGCTGACGAGGATATATTGTTTAATACGGTAAATGTTAACAGGAAACATAAGTACAATCATGACGGGCTTGATGGGACTAAGCATTGAGAATGACACGGAGTGGGTCACAGTTAAGTTGGGATGAGATCAGGGTGGAGTGACGCTAGCCCGAAATAAGGTTGAAACTGGGCGAAGTTATGTTAGGACTGGACAGGTTGGGGTATTATGATGTTGGGGGTACAGCTAGGCTGGCATGATGCAGGACTGTACTGCATAAAGGCTCGGGTAGCGCTAGGCTAAGTCAGGGGGTTTAGGGCTGGGTTAAAAGATGGTAAGGGGTGCATTAGTCAGAGGCACAACAGGAGACAAAATGGTTATGAGATGCTTCAGGGATATAGTTAACTGGAACGTGATTTTGGTGTGGCTGGGGCTGGGCAGCTAGAAAAGAGCTGTGCTGAATAAAAGGTGGAGGGGATTACTGAGCCTGAGATGGAACTAAGGCCGTTAAGGCTTAATATGAAGGTGCTGGGTTGAGATGAATAGAGACAGGAATGAGGCTGTGCTTAAACATGCATAAACTCATTCCTGTCTGTGCATTGCTAGTTTGAATTTGGGTTAGGGAAGGCTGTGGTGGAACTAGGCTGAGGTGAAAGTCCTTTCCCGGCATCACACACAAAGTGACAGCCGCACAATAAGTTTGATATAACAGGTGACTCCACCTGCAAGCCCTGGGAAAAATTTCCCAAATAATGTTTTAATTATTAAAATACATGGAATTCATTGTTATATTTAGGACACAACCAGACATTAAAGCAGTGAGAATCCAGCTCCTTGGGAGGGCTTAAAACTGATAAAAACGTCTTGACCACAACAAAAGCATCTACCTTGAGTGTTGGCTAATTGAAAACTGATATACAATTTGTGGATTTAAGAAACAATTACATCATTAAAATACAGTATAAAGAGGAAAATTAAGTGTAGAAAGTATAGGTAGAGTTAATATTTAGTTGTAGGATTGTAAAGTGAGGAAAGTTTGGTAGCGTGGCCGATTAGTTATTTAACTGTTACTATGTTTTTTAGGGGAAAACTTCTAAACACCAACTCTAAGTACAGCTATTTATTAGTCAACTCAATGACACAGACACATTAATAGATCATTATATTTACGTTACAAGACAAAGACTCTCGGACACAAACATGAAATGGATACACTTCCCACTGTAAGTAACTCACCCTATGGATCGCTCTGACAATGACTCACGTGTGACCTGAAGGAGGCCCAGCAGGTGCTGCTGAAGAGAGTGCTGGACTATGTCTCCTGTGGGAGACTCTGCTAGCTAGGACTCGGTGCTGAGGAGGAAGGTTTCGCTTCCGACCTCAGCCTTAACAACATCAACCTAGAGATGTCGACTTGTGAAAGAGACCTAGGTGTACTTGTAAGCCCGGACCTACGGACTAGAAAACAGTGCGTTAATGTTCGAAATAAGGCAAACAGAGTATTGGGTTTTATATCTGGAAGTGTAAGTAATAAGAGTGCAGAGGTCTTATTGCAACTATATATTTTGCGCTAGTCAGGCCGCACCTCGATTATGCGGTTCAGTTCTCGTGCCCTTATTATAGAATGGATATCAATTCACTAGAGTCGGTGCAGCAAAGAATGACGAAAATAATTCCGGGACTTAGAAACCTTCCATATCAGGATAGGTTAAAGAAACTAAACATGCATTCCCTAGAAAGACGAAGAGTGCTGGGAGATATGATAGAAGTATTCAAGTGGGTGAAAGGAATCAATAAAGGTGATATAGATAAAGTTCTTATAATATCCGAGCAGGATAGGACTCGGAACAACGGATTTAAGTTGGATAAGTTTAGGTTTAGGAGGGAGATATGAAGGAACTGGTTTACAAATAGGGTGGTGGACGAGTGGAACAAGCTTAGCAACTATGTAGTAAGTGCTGGAACGCTGGAAAGTTTCAAAAGGAGGCTAGATAGATTCATGGATGATAGAGAGTGGTATTAACTCTCGACAGGAGCTGCCATGCACAGGCCACCCGGCCTATTGCAGACTCCTTAAATTCTTATGTTCTTATGTTCGAATAGTGACGAGCGCGACTTCTTCTGAGTCCTCTCTCCGGGAAGCCCCGTGGAAGGAACTGCAGGATCTTATATTGGCATTCACGAGCCAGAAGATGTCGTCACTAATCTGGGTGTGTCTGGCCAGGTGACAGGTGTACTGGCTGGAGGGTAGCTTCTTGAGTAACACGGTCATGTCGCCGGGTTAGCTAATGACGTGGCAGTGAGAACTCTGGGTCAATGTGACCATGACCTCTCCTGGGTCAGGTTTGGACAGCCGTGTTTGCCCAGGTGCGTGGTCATGTCGCCGGTCGGTAATGCTTCCTAACTATTACCACCCGGTTATTTCTTGGTCAGGTGAGTTTCTTTAACGCGGTCATAACGCCGGGTTACCTCAGGTACCTTGTGGCCGTCAGTTCTCCTGAGTCAGATCTTAATCTCACTCTATGGCAGGGGTTTTCAAACTATGGGTCCCGACCCTTCAGTGGGTCGCGAAATAAATAAATTGGGTCACAAAATAAACAATTGGATACATATAATTCAATTATAAATGGATCATGAGAAATTTACATAAATTTTGTCGATGCTTAATAAAGGAAAATTGTGAACAGTGTTTGTCTTTGATTTACTCATTTTATATCATTACACTTAGGTTTAATGGGTCGCAATACAAATTGTTGTTCTGGCTGTGGGTCGCAGTAAAAAAAGTTTGATAAACACTGCTCTAGGGTGTACACTTGCTCATCTACTTATTGTTATATATGCAGTTTTGTCTGGGCTGCAAGCTATGGTCTGATAAACAATCATTACAACAGCACCAAACACTCTTACCTTATACAAGCATCCATCGTTTAGCATTAATTCACATAACTTAATTCGGTCTAATTATAATTTTTTTTACACCTTTTCTCACTTAACATTAGGTCAAAATTCAGTTTACCACAGCTTGACTCACTGGAAAAGAGAAACAATGAGGATGAGGGGGCCTGTAAGATGGGCATGTTCCCATTGTTACATGTAATTAAACTGCTGTATAAAAGTTGTGGAAAATCATTAAAATACTCTAGTACTCTAATGTGGCTTTTAAATAAAGAAAATATAATATAAATTTATAAAATGAGAAAAATGAAGAGCATGAGAGTGTATTTGTGTGTGAAGTGAACGTATTTCTGGGGGTCAGTGAGCTGTAACAGTAACTGGTCGCGAGCCGAGCTTGCTGCTGTGCTCCCTGACTCCTTCCTCTTATGTTCCGCCATGGAATACACATAAGAACATAAGAAAATAAGGAGTCTGCAATAGGCCGGTTGGCCTGTGCATGGCAGCTCCTGTCGAGAGTTACTACCACTCTCTATCATCCATAATTTATCTAGCCTCCTTTTAAAACTTTCCAGCGTTCCAGCACTTACTACAAAGTTACTAAGCTTGTTCCACTCGTTCACCACCCTATTTGTGAACCAGTTCCTTCCTATCTCCCTCCTAAACCTAAACTTATCCAACTTAAATCCGACTTAAACAAGTCTCTTATTGTTACAATATGATTGAAATTATCATTAAAGAGGTATCTTGTGTTCTAGAAATTTGATATATCTTGCGGCAGCCCTAGCTGTAGTTGCGTCGCCAACTTATTAATATAATTTCTTAATTATTTAAGCAAATACAGCAACATTTAGAAACGTGTCTTGATCTTAAATAACGATGAATATTATAAAAATGATACCTTTGGATTGTTTAATAATTATCCTTACAGTGATACAGCCGAAAATTGATCCACCAATCACAATCCCCATTACATACAGCCACACTTCACCAAGTATTGCCAGGTAGGATTGCGAGTAGATAACCAGGGTGAGGTCGATGCATCTTTGGCTGTCTGTACCAGTTACAGAGTTGTTATTACATAAGAATATATGAAATACAGATACTGCAGTAGAAACTGTTAATCCATGCTAGGTAACTCCCATTATCATTCATTCATGGGTGTCCTCAGGATTTTTTCCAGGGTGGGGGGGCTACAAAACAAGACGAGACCTGACATATCAATATATTCAAAGTAGGTATATACGAGGTACAGTCACCTCAGAAGGGTCACGATCTCGGCAGCTAGATTGAAACGCAAGACCGACCTAGTGAACCCTGTGAGTTTCTGGCTCAGTTTTTATATTCAACCACGAGATGGTGGTCTAGTTGAAGGGAGTCTCCCAACAGGTGGAACTGACTGACAACTTGACAATGAAATAAACTTATGAAGAATCGTTACCGCACAGTTTTCAGTATTATGTAGGGTCATTGTTTTTGTATACATTTACTTATAGTTTTATATATCGTACCTGTCATTTAAGGCGTCATGTAATGTATCAACTTGTTATCACACTATTCATTCATACGTCAGTAAAACCAGCAGATAAATTCATATTTTACATGTTCGTAACTTGTGAGTTTCCATTTGTGTATGATTAACCTAACACTGAAGAGCTTCAAAGTTGAATAGTGATTTTTCAAATCCTCACTCCTCAGGTGTTATTATGTCCTCAGGTGTTTTATCTCCCATATCGGGTGGTGTTCAACGATAACAGGGCAGCAACACTGCTTGGGCGTCCTTCGGTACACGAGTGCGTGACACCTTAATATCCCATCTTTCACTGGATGACTTGGGATTCTGTGTCTGATACACGTATAAATATATAAGAACATAAGAACATAAGAATGGAGGAAACTGCAGCGGGCCTATTGGCCCATACTGGGCAGTCCCGTTTACACCCAACCCCTATTGCTCATATAAGCATCCAACCTATGTTTGAAGCTATTCAGCGTATTCGAGTTAATGATGATATTTGGTAACTTGTTCCATTCATCCACTACTCTGTTTCCAAACCAGTGTTTACCTATTTCACGCCTAAATCTAAATTTGTCTAATGTAAAACCATTGTTACGAGTTCGCTCCTGGTTGGATAGTTTGAGTACCTTTGTAATGTCTCCTTTGTTTAGCCCTGCCTTCCACTTATACACCTCTATCAGGTCGCCCCTCGCTCTACGTCTCTCGAGGGAGTGCAAATTAAGATGCTTTAACCTGTCTCTATACTCAAGGTTCCTGATGCCCGGGATTAGTCTTGTCATTCTCCTCTGAATTCTTTCCAAGGATTCTATATCCATTCTGTAATACGGTGACCAGAACTGAACTGTGTAATCCAGGTGTGGTCTCACAAGAGCAAGATACAGTTTTAGGATGACCTCGCTAGTCTTGTAACTAACACTCCTTTGTATGAACCCAAGTACTTTAAATTGCTAAGAGAACATAGGGGCATGGGGGTGGAGGAGACTGCAGTGGGAGCGGGTAAACAAGGCGAAAGATTACAGGGAAATAGTGTTAGGAATGATGACATAACTAAATTAGACAGGGAGTTTAAAACTAAACGCGGTAAGGGGAGGACTCAGAACACGACTAACTTAAATGTATATTACGCGAACAGTAGAAGTATGAGAAACAAAATGGATGATATTAGGGCCTTGGTATGTACCGAAGAAATCGATATAATTGCATTCACTGAAACATGGATCAACCTAGACACACGTGAATTACCAGTCGAATACCAAATTGCGGGTTACAAACTGTTCCATACCGATAGGCAGACCAGGAAAGGAGGCGGAGTAGCAATCTATGTTAGGGATAATCTGAAGTGTGAAATAAATAAGGAAATAAAAACTGAGAGGAATACAGAAACAATTTGGATAGAATTAAGCGACGGTCGTGAAAAATTAATCACAGGAGTAATATATAGACCCCCCAATCTTGATAGCGTCAATGAGCGACTTATCTGGGATGAAATGCGCAGGGCTTCCATACACAACAAAGTCTGTATAGTAGGCGACTTTAACCTTGGCCAAATAGATTGGACCGACCTTACGGGTAACTCAGAATCAGAGGATTTTCTCGAGACGATCCAGGACTGTTTCCTAAGTCAACATATAACCGAACCCACACGGGGTAATAATATATTGGATTTAGTTTTGTCAAACAGAGAAAACCTCATTAGCAATGTCGAGGTAGGGAACGAACTTGCAAACAGCGATCACAAAGAAATTCGATTCCAGTTAGATTTTCAGGGCAGACGTAAGGAAAATTCCACTAAAGTACCAGATTTCAGAAGGGCAAACTTTGACAGTTTAAAGAGGCAGCTGAGAGAGGGGGTGTCGCGCTTGGCCGTGAACCTGACAGATGACACCGACCTGATAACGAGATCTGAGATTGCCGAGTTCCACGACAATTTAAATAGTGAGTTACTTAATGCACAAAGGCAGAACATACCATACAAAAAACTCAGATCAAACAACAATGACCCTAAATGGATAAATAATTATTTAAAGAACATCATTGGCCAAAGGAAGGCTATAGGTAGAAGGATAAATCGTGGCGAAATTCACCTCCGGGACTATTATAGGGTATTGGCGAGTAGGGTTAAAACCGAGATAAGGAAAGCAAAGAGGAATAATGAGGTAAGGATAGCAAGGGAGGCAAAGACAAACCCCAAAGGATTCTACCAAATGTATCAAACTAAAACACGAGAAAAGATTGGACCAATACGGTCAGACTCCGGCGAGCTCACTGATAACGACGGAGAAATGAGCAATAATTTGAATAAATATTTTTCCACAGTTTTCACCACCGAAAATTTAAACATGATACCCGAGGCACCGACTCTATTCAGAGATAGTGAAGAAAACAAATTAAGTGAGATAGTAGTGACTAGTAACGATGTTAGTAAGCAAATAGACAAACTAAAGCCTAATAAGTCACCTGGTCCCGATGAGATATTTGCCAGAGTATTAAAGGAATGTAAGGAAGAGCTTAGTATGCCCTTAGCAAAGTTGTTTAACATGTCCTTAAAAACAGGTGTAGTACCAGAATCCTGGAGGATAGCGAATGTAATACCGATCTTCAAGAAGGGGGATAGATCACTATCCTCTAACTACCGCCCAATCAGTCTAACATCAATAGTAGGCAAATTACTGGAAGCAATCATTTCAAACTCTATTCGAAATCACCTGGAGAAGCACCGATTGATCAATGATTCCCAGCATGGCTTCACAAGCGGACGTTCTTGCCTAACTAATCTATTAACATTCTTTTCATCAGTTTTCGAATCAGTGGACGAGGGGCACAATTATGATGTGGTATATCTCGACTTTAGCAAAGCCTTCGACAGAGTACCCCACGAAAGACTAATTAGAAAGGTAGAAGCTCATGGCATCAAAGGTGACATCCTTAAATGGATTAGGGCGTGGTTACAGGACAGGAAACAGCGAGTGAGCATTAACGGCACTAAGTCCCATTGGAGCAACGTCACAAGTGGAGTTCCCCAAGGCTCAGTACTTGGACCATTATTGTTTATTATATACATAAACGACATAGATATCGGCATAGACAGCAACATAAGTAAATTTGCTGATGATACTAAAATAGGACGTGTTATCAAATCTGACGAGGACTCGGCAAAACTACAGGAGGATCTAAACAAATTTTTCGAATGGTCTGAAAAATGGCAGATGAAATTCAACATCGACAAATGTAAAGTACTCAGTATAGGAAATGTAAACAGGGAAACGAGATACCAGATGAACAACGATGCCATAGAGAAATCCGACTGCGAGAGAGATTTAGGAGTAATGATAAGTAGGAACCTTAAGCCAAGTAAACAATGTGTTTTTGCTCGTAACAAGGCTAATAAAGTACTTGGGTTCATACAAAGGAGTGTTAGTTACAAGACTAGCGAGGTCATCCTAAAACTGTATCTTGCTCTTGTGAGACCACACCTGGATTACGCAGTCCAGTTCTGGTCACCGTATTACAGAATGGATATAGAATCCTTGGAAAGAATTCAGAGGAGAATGACAAGACTAATCCCGGGCATTAGGAACCTTGAGTATAGAGACAGGCTAAAGCATCTTAATTTGCACTCCCTTGAGAGACGTAGAGCGAGGGGCGACCTGATAGAGGTGTATAAGTGGAAGGCAGGGCTAAACAAAGGGGACATTACAAAGGTACTCAAATTATCCAACCAGGAGCGAACTCGTAGCAATGGTTTTAAATTGGACAAATTTAGATTTAGGCGTGAAATAGGTAAACACTGGTTTGGAAACAGAGTAGTGGATGAATGGAACAAGTTACCAAATATCATCATTAACTCGAATACGCTGAATTGCTTCAAACATAGGTTGGATGCTCATATGAGCAATAGGGGTTGGGTGTAAACGGGACTGCCCAGTATGGGCCAATAGGCCCGCTGCAGTTTCCTCCATTCTTATGTTCTTATGTTCTTATGTACACCACCGCGTGTGTCTACTCAACTATCTGTTCACTACTCCACCATCTGTTCCGTACACCATCACCTGTCTCTATACCACCACCTGTTCCCTACTCTAACAGCTGTTCCAAACACCACCATCTGTTCCCTACACCACCATCTGTTCCCTACTCCACCACCTGATCCTTACACCACCACCTGCCTCTACACGTCACACAGTTGAGAGAACAGCGAGGTGAACTCTGATCTGGATGACTGTAGCAAGTATGTTCTTTCCGTTTTTCAGTGGCTCAGCGTGGTAGAGCCCTGGCTTAGAATTTATAACATCGACATTGCGTCACCTTGTGTCAAAACAAGGATTTTGCTTCTTACATCTCCGTTTTCTGGCATTAATTCTCAACCCTGGTATTATTTCTCAACAGAACCTCCTGGGGTACTGGTGGTAGAGTGGTACCGCTCTTGCCTTCGTAAACGAGATGTCACGGGTTCGATTCCCGGGCCGGTGGAAGTTGTTTGGACATACTTCCTAGCCCCCATTAGTCCCTGTTCACCTAGCAGTACAGTAGGTACCTGGTGCAAATCGAAAGTTGCGAATTCGTACTCAGGGACAAGTTGTTGGAGCTTGTAATAACTTGATGACATAAACCATTGACTCTTCAGCTTCTATGCCCTTGACTCTTCAGGCTTCTACGCCCTTAATTCATGAGACATAATGGCAAGCATGAACTTAGCATGCTTCCCTGTTGGGCGCTCTAAACGCTTCTGCGCTTCACCTTACACAAGGATGTAGGGGAGTGCCCAATAAAAGAAAAAAAAACAGAACCTCCTTATCTATACCCCAATACTTCTCCTGAGCTCTCTCTCTCTCTCTTTCGATTACTCTGCTTATTCCTCCTTACAGTCTCCTTCACTATCTCCAGCATTTCCGGCTGCCTATTTCTGAAGTCACTCAACCACTCATCTACACCTAGGTGACTTCTCGGTGGGGATCAAAACTCATAGAACAGCAAGTATGGGGAGAATCCTGTCGTGGTATGCGGATTCGCATTTTACTGCACAACTAACGCAGATAGCTATTTAGGCGTTTTTCTTCTTTCTTCCTCCTCTACGTCACTAGCAGCCCTTGCAATGTCCTGTGGATGGTTTGCAGATGTGCTCTACTTCATACATCCCACAGATTTCTTTAATAAGAACGTTATTGAAATTTCTTCCTTGATGTGCAACAAGCGGTCAGGTATGCCCACACCAATGAAGATTTGATGAATGAGAATCTTACCTACTGTTCTGATCTTTTGGTCTTTAGTAGGGAATTGCCATGTGAAATCCATGGCCAGTATCTGCAGAGGCTCACTAGCTTCGACTGTCCCTAGATGTAACTGCAACCTGGGACTCTCTTCACTAACTACCCCACACTTTTCACAGCTGGACTCATACTTCTGAACTGTTTGCCCCATCCTTGGCCAGTAGCCTCTACTTTTCACTAACAACAGAGTAGGATATCCTCCTTGGTGCCCAAACCTATCATGACGTGCTCTCTCATCAATGTATCCTACAAGTTTGGCGGTAACACTGGTATCTCCTTCCAAGAATGCTTTCCTTTCTGCTTTTTGTAACTCACACTATCCCCCTTGATTATCAACTACTTCCTTACTCTATACATTCTACGAAAATTTTCGTCGTATAATTCCGCCTGCTCTTCTCCCACCTGAAATTTTATCCCAACCATCTCTTGAATACCCATGGAACAGGCCATCTTATTCTGCTTCTTTCTCAGCTCATCTTCCTTCTACAGATTATATCCCTCAACATATTACTCCAATACAGTCATCTGCATGACCACCCTTCCCTCCACCATTGCATTCATGGCCATATACTCATCATCTCTCTTACCTATCGGTGCCCTAGGAACTCTAGTTAACACATCTTCCCCAATATTATCTTTCCTTGATGGTGAAATCGATTATTGCTCTAGTTCAGCATTCCACATGTTTTCAACTGCACCTAGCTTGAAGGTTTCTAAATTACTCAGTGGGTTGTTATCCGAATAGACACTGAAATGTTTCCCAGCGAGATAATCCCTGAACATATCCACGACTGCCCATTTAACTGCTAGCATCTCTAACTTATGGGAGATACAGTTTGTCATAATCCTCCCTGACATATTAAGATCCCGGAGTACGGCAGATATGTGAACCAATTGTGGGTTTTGACGTATAGTACTTGGGAGGGGAGTCAGATGGTGTTATCAGATGCTATTGCTCTCGTAAATTATTAAAAAGCAGTCACAGATATTAGTGAGTGAGTTAGGAAAAATGTTTGTTAGAAAATCGTTTGTAATGAATGTGAAAAATGCAAGTGATAAAAATAAGTAGAGAAAGGGGACTATGATAATGTTAGACTTAATGAATAAAGAATCGAAGAAATGGGTTGTTTTAGATAGTTAAGAATGGCTATGTCATCAAATGCAATAATTAGTAATGAACTGACCCAAAGAGTTACTAAAGAAAAGAGTAAGTAATGGATTGTTTGTACAGTTTACTTGTACTCTAACTTAAGTAACATATCGCAGTATTTTTCTACGCCTCAGTAAATGACTCTGAACGCTTCACTCTACCTCAAACGCACTTAATTATATTATTATTAACACAGAAAATGATATAATTATGACAATGAGTGTTGGTGATGAGGGCACAAAATATGCTATACAAGCTACTCCACAACTCTAATACATAAAAGTTAACATTTGCTCTACTAGCTAAGTTTGATCATATCTTAACACATAACATAAAAAAAAAAACACATACGGATGGACGAACAGACGGACACCATAATATGTAGTGATTACTTCGTATAACCAAGCTTTTCATTGTATAAAAAGTAAAGTCCATTTCTACATTACTTTATCGTCCTTCGTTTAGATTATTTCTTATATGCCACCATTACCAGAGGACATAAACATAAATGAGTGAAACACAGTTAAGAGAAGACTGTGAACACAGAGACAATACTTGTGAAGAACTTTTTATGTTGCTTCTAAATGTACAAGTTAGACTCCTTAACTATGATGAAGAACCTTGTGCACACAGGCAATTGTAGTGAAGGAGATTTTTTATGTTGCTTCTGAATAAATAACTTTTACGTACACTACACAACAACACATGATGGCAGCCCCCTCAGGGGCTTCCTAGTATCTTCTATATGCACTGAAGATATGTTAAAAAGCGACAGGATATTGGTGATATAATATTTTGGTATAGTTCCGTAGTGACGTGAGTCTGTGTTCTTATTTCTGAATCTCTGAATATCTTCGCTTTTCTTGATGTACTTGTGTTTATGTTCAAGTGTTTGTTAGCTGATATATTCATGTGTGTTTTTATATGTTTGATTTCGTAATTTTATACGTTTCTATAAGTTCTTTTATCATAATCACCACTTACCAGTTTATTAGCCGTTCGGGCGGTTGA
Source organism: Homarus gammarus (assembly GCA_958450375.1). NCBI lineage: Eukaryota > Metazoa > Arthropoda > Malacostraca > Decapoda > Nephropidae > Homarus > Homarus gammarus. The sequence goes on from CAUDMG010001004.1 coordinate 64,228, forward strand.
TCTATCCAGTGTTAGTACCGGAGGAAACCGGAGACCGAGAAACCTGTCATGTTTGGTTGGGTCACAATGGATAACACCCTATTCACATGTGTCCAGGATCGAACCATTGATATTTTGGCGAGAGATACTCACGTAACCGCTGTCCCACCAACAGTTATTTTGCACATTTTTAGCATGTGTATTTGATTTTGTGTACAGTCCATGTTTCCCTGTGTGTGTCTGTGGAGGCTATGGTGAACCAGATCCACATCGGGAAGAAACTAACTCCGACCAGCGACCATAACTGTACATACTAAGATGGACTACAATCGAGAGAAAGTGGTTAAGGAGAAACACTATGACCTCAACCATGGAGATTACAAGGGAGGAAATCGTTAGAGAGAGGAGGCAGACATAGACGAATCAATGCAAAACTTCTTGGAAATCTTTGATTTAACAGTTGAAGAATGTATACCCCGGAAACATGATGATGGAACAGGGCCAGGTTGGACGAATCACACATCTACGGAAGCCTGTAATGTAAGAAAAAAATATGAAAAGTAGAAGAAGTACCGGAGCACAGGGCATCGTGCGGACTGTGCTGTATTCAGAAGATCGCTAAATGTGGCCAATCAGGAAATTTTTATCAGCCAAACGGCATTTTGAGATGAAATTCACCCATAATATTAAGAAATATCCCAAGTCAGGTTATGCATATGCCAGGAGTAAAATAAAAAACAAGGAGACTGTCGGCCTCTAAGGGACGAAAAACAACTTTGCCCTGGGGGATGATAGACAAACAGCTGACACCTTAAATAAATATTTTACATCAGTACTCACATAAAAGACAATGAATAACATGCCACTACCAAAGAGAATGTATGCCTTAGGGGTGGTAAATGAATTAATGTAATAATTATTCACGATATCATCAAAAGTAAAGTAGCCACCTTGGAGGAATTCCAAACCCCCGGAGTGGACGGAGCACAGACCAAACTGAGAGATATGCACCCCACTAAGACTTTCATTAAGGAAATCCTTGGATAAAGATAACGCGCTGATGGACTGGAAATAAGTCAACGTCACCCTAGTATACAAGAAGGGTAGGGAAACTGCAGCGGAAAACTACAGGCCGATCAGTCGAACATCATATACATGCAAGCTCTTTCAAAAATTCTCAGGACGCCATCATCCAGCACCTGACCGATCACTGTTTTATCATCTCATCACAACAATTTTTGTTTTGTTTTACTTTTATATTATAAGTATATACATATTTTACAGTAGAGTTGATATAAAGTAATCTGGTAAGTGAGGGAAGCAATGCAACAAGGGTAGTGTGAAGGTAAATATATAATTATTGCAATGGTAATTTATATATACGTGACAATATATGATATAATTGTTTTAATGGTAAGATGAGTGTTACAAAAATATTGATACTTGGAAAATATATATTTTTTAAGAGATAATTTAAAGGAAGGGGCATAGTCCTTACTCGAATGGGTGGGGGTAAGTTGTTTCACACCGTCATGCCATGATATTTTATGAAAGTTTGGGATTCAGAGGAGCGCATGGGGGTTGGTCTTAGTAGGTGTGGGTGTCTTGCATTTTTCTTCTCTTTTTGCTGCCCGTTGACAGCTTAGGTCATTACGGCCGAGGCTGGGTGTCTAAATTGTACCTTTGATTAAACCGGAACAGGAAATAATTATTTTCAATCAAGTGATTAATTGATTATAGAGCACAGCAGTAAGTGTTTCGGGAATTGTTCGTTACTGTGATTATTTTTTTTTTTAATTAGGTCATTGTCCGCACAACTCTCTTCTGGACAGTAACCAGGGGCTGTGTCTTAGTGGTGCCGGAGGCCCCCATAGAATATGGCAGTGTATCAAGTGTTGGTAGACAAGGTCATAATAGATTTCTTTCATTGTTACACGAGTGAGTGACTGACGAGTGTGATAAAGGATACAGCTAACTCTTGGACTATTTTTGTTGATCTGCGCCTCATTTATTTCAAATAATTTAACATGACATCGTAGGTATACAGTTGGATGTGCATGTCTACAATGCGGGTATACAGTTCAACGTGCATACAGACAATGCAGATAAAGAGTTCAACATTCACATACACAACTCAAGTATAAAGTTCAACAAATATATAAATACCAGGTATACAGTGTATATAGACCAAGCAAGTATGCACACAATGTTAATAAGTAAGTCAATTAGGCCAAGGCTATCCAACAATGCCAACAGTTGCTTATTTCAAGTTGTTTCCTTTACAGTTTCTTCGCTCTATAGTTAAGTCGTCACGGTCTATATCGTCTGGTGAGGTTAACTGGCTTCAAGTGGAGCGGCATAGCTACAATTTTCATAACAAATGTGCATTTAATGATGAAAGCACCAAATTTGGCACAGCGATGGAGTAATGGGATATGAACATTTTCAGATATGGAACCACTCGATACTGGATTTGAGTGGCTGCTATAAATCAGTGGCGGATCCAGGAAAAAAATTCAGGTTTCACCACGTTACTGTCTTAGTCCTGTGAGACAGTCTAATACTGAGAAGCATAGGGAAATAATAGGCTATATGAAGAAAGTAAAGGTCAAACCCCAGTAATCACCTTGGACCAACCATTGTTTGCAATAGCCAAACAGATTCAGCGGAATTGGCCCTTAAAATTACGGCGAAGAGAAATTTATTATGATTCTGGGCGGTCTTCACATTGAAATGGCGGCTCTGAGGATGGCAGGCAGTTGGTTGCAGGGTAGCGGGTGGGCAGAATCCCTGGTGCAAGCCGATATTGCCAACCCAGGAACTGCGAACTCTTTCCTAAAGGCTGCTCCCGTCACACGCACCAGGCGAGGCTATCAGATAACAGCAGCAACCCTGAACATCCTACAGCACAAGGCTTAAGGCAAATACACTGAAGATGCCCAAAGTGATGGTCATGAGCCCCTAGAGTTTGGTGTCTGGTATCTTAGTCCTGTGAGACCGTCTAATACTGCAAAGCATAGGGAAATAATAGGCTATAGGAAGAAAGAAAAGGGGGTTCAGAGGCATTCGATGAACCCATAATACGTCAACTGGCGGCCGCCCAAAATATATTTTGAGCAAACCAAGGCTAACTTCCACCATCGTGAGCAAACCAACACGACGCAGAACAAGTTTCTTCAGGATGTGAAAGCACTTACACTTGTCATGGAAGAAATGTGAAAACCATTTGAAGAAGAGAGTGCTGACCTAATGGTTCTTCATAAAAAGGAAATCTTGTGTCCAGAAGCCGTGAACAGTGTGCAAAATGTTGTCAAGCTTGGACGAGAACAACTCCATTCATATGTAAGAGAACGCCTTGAAGACAAGTCTAGGCCTATTGGTGACACTATTAAGCTCAACAAGCTAACACTATTTGGTTCTATGAAATCCAAGTCTCCAACTAAGAGTAAGCAGTAACTATCCTTTGCAAAAGACGACTGTGGACTCTTCTCCAGGCTCTACATAGCCTGTCCATCAAGAGAGGGTGATTTGGACGAATTCTTCAATCATGAAAACCTGGCCTATCCACCAGCACTCTCCAGAAATGGGAAACTCCGCTTCAGCAAGAAAGCCGACTTTCTCACACCCCTTGAACAGCTTGCTGACAAGATCACTAACACTCCACATGTCACCTCAATTATACTCGATGGACCTGCCGTTGTGGAAATGTTGAAGCCAGGAGGCAGTAACACATTTCAAGAATTCAGCACAGCCTTATTCATTCCCTATATTGAATCACAGCTCGAATATCGATCTCGACTTGACCTGGTATGGGATTGATACCTGAAATCTGGGAGCCTAAAAGCAACAGTAAGATGTAACCGTGGCAAGGGCATTCGAAGACTCGTCACTGCCTCTGGTCCTCTACCTAGCAACTGGCAAAACTTTCTCCGCAACAGTGACAAAAAAGAGGAACTCTTCAGTTTCCTGTCAGAACAGGTTATGCAGTTGGTTGTCAAAGAAAGTAAACAGCTGGTTGTCACAGACAAGAAACAGATACTCACTGTTCCACCCCGGAAGGACACTACCAACTTGGTACCATGCAACCACAAAGAGGCCGACACTAGGATGATGGTTCATGCATCTAATGCCTTGAAATGTGGTCATCGGCGAATACTCATTCGTACCGTCGATACAGATGTTGTCATCCTTGCAGTTGCTCTAGCGAATGAACGGAGTGAGGTACTAGATGAAATA